>JAAEAF010013655.1:0-59841 GCA_011037195.1 Triatoma infestans
GGGGATCTGAACCGTGAATATGGTTCTCAAGGGAGCCAATGAGCCAAAATGTTTATGAACTACTTGCTTTAGAATGTTGTTTGAATATAATATATTGTCTTGATCTATCTTCTAAATAATAATAATAAAAAAAAAAAAACTAAGTGCAGTAAAAATTATAGTTTAAAAAATAAAAATTCATTAATTTGCGACAATGAGAATTGTATTTTGAAAGACAAATCTTGTGAGTAGGGTTGCCAGGGTGAAAAATGGAAATGTATATGATTAAGAAATATAACCCAACTTAAATCTTTCAAAATTTGTTAATTTATAACGAAAATAAATGCACATGCAGTTGCGGCCATAAAATCTTAGACGCCAATGTCATCTGATTGTCAGTTGGTGTAGAGCACCCTTTTTTTTTTTCTGCGCCTGAGTCTAAGGCCATTTATGCCATAAGACGTGCTCTAGCGGTCCAATAAAGTTTCCTAATTTGAAAATAAGGATCGTCGGTGGCGTCCAGTCCTGAGTAGGTAGAAAGGTGGTTCTGGGTCATTTCTTCTAGATGGCAAAGAGGACTAATCGGCGAGTTCACTACCCCAATGCAGTGGAGATGGCTCTGTAGGAAGTCGTGGCCTGTGGCTGCTCTAAAGTTTGCCACTTCTACCTTACGTGGCAAATAATGCGGTAGCGGCTGTTCCATCAGCTTCGCCCAAGTTTTCCCTTCGGCTATGGATTGGTGCTCTCTTCGAACATAGCTTTTCTTTTTTTCTTCATAAGTAAGAGCACACTGTTTTGAAGCTGAGAGGATTATGCGGTTGGCTCATTTTTGCTCCGTTCTTCGCCAGAGAATCTGCCTTCTCGTTCCCCTCAATCCCACAGTGACTGGGTACCCATTGGTACGTCAGCACCCATCCTTCTCTAATCAGCTGGGCTGACACTGGATAAGCGGGTGACACTAGGGATGCTATAGTAGCGAGCGAGTCGATGAAAATCACTAGCTTGCCGGCATTTACATCTACAGTTCTAAGCTTATCCAGTGCCAGCCTTTCTGCTAGGATCTCAGCGTCGTAGTTTGTGGAGAGTTCACACGCTGCTACTAATAATTCCCCCTTTAAGTATTTATAACCTAAATTTTTAGTTTTCTCATTTTTGATACTTGGCGAGAGCGGAACCGGCAGAATTCGTTGGCGCAAGCTATATACGAGACGCACAACCAACGAGACTCCTATCAACCAATCAGCATTCACTACTTGTTCACTGATGATTGTGTGGCGTGAGATGAGCGCGCTAATACGAATTATTATTGTTATCATCGCAGTGATCGGATAAATATATCATTTTTAGACGTATATTTATGGTCTAATATCATATATCAATAAGAACAAAATATATCAGGGTGATATTAAATATATTAGATCTGGCAACCCTACTTGTGAGTGTCCCATGTTAGATTTTTTACTACTTTTTGTACATACCATAAATTAATGTTTCTGTTCTGTGTAACGTAATGCATCCATAAGTAACTTTCTTGGAAATCCCGCTAAAACCAGCTGTTGCGGTCGGAAAAAAAGTATTTGATTTAAATTATTTATTATGTAATACCGAAGTTATGTCACAATAAGTGCACGAAATGCAAATCCAATCTGGTGTTTTTCTTTAATAAAATCAACGTGAGATAGTGGAGAACAGTGTTTTTTTCTTAAATGTAAAACAACTGTCTTACATGAAGTAAAAAAAAATTTGTAATTTCTTTTAAGTTCATGCTAAGTACATACATATGTTAAGCATAGTAACAATTTCATGCAAAACCTTTTAACTTAATCATCACTAACGCTCAACGTATACATACCATCTGTATATCTATCTGTAACTATTTGTTAAATAAAAAGTGTACTTTATGACTTATTAAACTAAAGAGAGAATGAAAAAAAATTCTTGTGGACAATTAACTTTAAACACTAGTACTTTTCCTTTCATCTCCTTCATCTATTTTCTATAAACTAGTATTTGCTGGTATTGTTAAGAATTACAGCTGACGAAAACATGCTGTCTACGAGACTATTATCACTTCGTGTAACTACCATATCATGCTACTTCTTTAATATGTTTCTTTTCTTCTTTTTATCATTCTTTCTCTTTCTTTAATTACTTTGTTTACAATTTTGTTGTTATTTCACACGTGCATGCAAAGTTTAAATAATATATTCTATTATTTAAATTTTTTTTTTTTAAATTTTTGTAAGAATAAAAGTAAAGGACATTATTTAATTCTTGTATACAATCCAAATAAACAAGATCTAGAACTAGGCCTTAACATACGAAAATCGCTTTTTGGGAATTTGTTAATTTCACGTCATATTTCCACTTTCAAATAATTTATCATTTGTTAATATAAAGAGGGGAGGGCAACATAACGCTTTATAAAATGAAAAATAGCACTGTAATTTTGTTAATGTGAAATATTCTTCAGCACATTGTTGGGCAGAAAGTAAAGCCAAGAGAAAAAAACAACAAAATACAGTAAACTTTCTTATAAAGCGCCCTCTCTGATAAATGTGAATTCATACAACCCGACAAAAAAAAATTAGGAATCTTACTCATAGAATGCGATGAAACGTCCGAAAAACAATACTTTAGCATTGTTTTCGACTATTAGCTAAGAAACGCTGGACACTTAACTGTCGTTTATGTATGTTAAGCTAAAGTAATGGTAGTAGATAAGATTTGATGGTGAAATGAGGGCATACTTATTTTAGTACATTTACATTAAACTCACAGTTTTTATATTTGAACGATTTTACTAAGTAAGGAAAGAAGAGAGTTATAGAGAATAGAGTGATCGAACTAAGAGTTATGATGATTTGTTGGTGTTTGACTGTTGTGCGTTTTTGCGCCTGGAGCCTTCTCAATGCACTGCCTGCCTCCGGACAGTGTTCTCCCGTTACAGACAACACTGTCCATCACCGGACAATGAGCGGTTGAGGCTCCTAGGAAGAAAAATTTTAAGGGCAGCACTGCTGGACCGAACACTGGTCCTCCGGGTAGGAGTCCAGTACGCTAACCACTTAGCTATTCCCATCCCTGTATGACTGTTGTGTTTTTTTTTTTAAAAAATGATGTGAATAGTTAGAACGCTTGCTTGTTCTAACCTTGTTGAGCTAATGTGGCTAGCTTGCTGACCGTCTCAAGGTAGATGTGGACGTAACGTCTGATTTATCAACTTTTTTAAGTTGTTCTGGTCACTACCTGTTAAGCCTCTCAGATGGTCGGCTTTATTCAATTTCTCTTACCGCTAGAGAGAAAGATAGAGTGATAGGCTGTCAAAGTTGAAGCTCCTTTGCCAATACATGTAACAAAGGGCGTAATGCGTAAAAAAGAGTGTAATGCGCAGTTGACGTGCCGATTGGAAGCAGTATTGCAGATTCTGTGGGCAGATGGTGGAAGCTCCAATATATCTCCTAACGGACTGAGATACTGTCATTCAGAGAACATTCAGGAATCAGGGTGGTTACCAGGAGGAGGAGGAGGAGGGGAACATACCTTTCCTAGAACCCTCCAGGATATTAAGATTCCTTAGGGATCTTATTCTATAGGCGAGACGCTCACCCATGTAGGCTAGCCTACGGCACCGAGGAGCATAGTACAATAAATCGTGCAGGTCGCAGTGCAACGGGCTCCTTCATCCAAAAAATAAACAACTAGAAGAACCTACACTTTATTGATATAGCAACTTTATTTTAATTGACAATTTCTTTTGTTTTTAACCTGGGATTATTAATAAACTGAAAGTGGGCCTTAACTGAAAATGGGTGGTGGAGTGGTGAAAAGCGTATTGAAAACTAAGATCTCCTAAAAATGGCAGTTTTATATTTGTAAGTATTCTAAGTTAAAAAAAAAAATTGTTGCCGTTTTTGTAACGGTTTCCACAAAATCTCGTAATCTTTTCCGTGCGTGTTTTTGTGTAACAAAATACGTCCGGTACCGAATCTGATATGCAGGTTTTAGTCAAAAACCATAACCAAAATCAACCGAATTGCGACTTTAATCAAATATTTTATTCCAGATTTTCACAAATTTTTTCAGTTCGCAAACTCCAAATTTTATAAATTAATAGAAAAATATTTTGGTATAAGAACTGGGAAGTACTCTGCAATAGCTGCAATATTAATATGATGGAGTTGTTAAATGATGGCATAAAAACATCCAATGTAATGAATATATTAAAACATTATGTAATTAATGAGCATAAATTGAAAATTTCCAGCGGTGTAAGGTGTGCTCTGTATAAGGAATTAGAACCCGATAATAATTTTGTTTATAGTAGCAAGTTAGATGCGAATTCTATTGGCTGGATAATCAAAATGAGGGGCGAATTGCTGTATTTAAACAAGTATACCTTCACTGAGCAGGTCAAATTGTGCTCATTGTGTAACAGGAATGAGATCGAGGACGTTTATCACTTTCTTGCAATCTGCCCTGTTCTAAGGGAGTATCGTCGAAAGTATTTGAAGGAGGATATGCTAACTGAGGATGAAACGGGAAAGATTGGTCCAGCTTAGTAAATTACAGTAAGGTAGCTTGGAATTATAGATATTTTTTGGTAGAACAATTTAATTATTAGAATATGGATTGAGGTACTTATTTTCAAAATTTCTTTTTTACTTTTTAGTCTTATTCTTATATTCTTTTGTTAGTATAATTATTATTATTTTTTCTTTTTTTATTTAACAAGGCTTGTGCATTTCTGTTTAATGGAGCAATGATTGTTTTTCTTCTTTTTGTTTTGCTGTAATTGAGGATTTTTCATTTTCAATTATATTTTGTTGTCATCAAATTGTATGTTCAAAGCGTAAAAGTTTAGTTTGTGTAAGTTCAAGGCGACCCCTCAGACGGTCAGTGGACCATGAGTATTCGTCTTAAAACAAAAGAGATTTATTTATTTGTTGATATATTTGATTGTATGTTCCTAATAAAGACAATTTTATTATTAATTTATTATTATTAACTCTTATAGTAATAATAAGAGTACCAAATAGTTTGTGTACCAAATAAGAGATTCCCCTTATTATTATGGGATACGTTAAGAATGTTTTTTTTTTATTACTCAGAAGACGTTAGAATATGGACTTCCGATGCGACAATTTCGAAACTTTGTCATTATCGCTATACTTCCTCTTACCAGCAATAATGGAAAGTAAAAATTAACATAAGTCTTATTTTAGAAAGTTAAATGTATAACATTAACGGCAGGTGTAGAATATGCCAATAATAGATAAAATAGAAAAAACTATATATCATAGCAATCACGAGGTATTGTTCGCTATCAAAGAAAGACTCATTATAAATAGATGTAAATGATAATATAGTTACTTTCAACCCTCCTAATATAGTTTCTGTTTATAAACTCCTTCGTTTCAACATCATTTACAATACTATTGGAAGCAAAGAGGAAGATGAAACCAAAAAAAATGAAAGGATATGGGTTTTTGTTAACCACCCATCTTTTTGTTCAGGCTCTTTCACCTTCTCTGATTTCCTTAAGTTCCCCCCTTGAGGCTCCTACCAATGGAGATCTTATTAACATTCAAAACGAGTAGTCAGCTTCTGTAGCCCAATCTAATAGAAAAAATAAAATAAAACGAAGGGTTGGAAAAAGTTTTTAATTTTTAAAATTGAATCTAGTAGCCTGAAGCTAGGCCTTATTCCAGCCCACTCAATCGGCCAATAATAGTACTAAATTAAAACTCAACAGACGGATGTCGAGGATTCTCCTTATTATTATGGTTTTGCTTACGATACATTAAGAAATAAATGAACATACATTTATTTACTTTTCTCCTACAGATGTTTAAATAGTGTTGTGATTATGTCGACTTTTTGGCATCTGGTTGGCTTCCTCACTGGGCATTGTGGTTTAAGGAGACATCTCTATACAATAGGACTCATGTCTGATCCCTTTTGTAGAGTTTGTGAGACAGAGGAGGAAACACCCATGCATCTGATGATGGAGTGTTTAGGCTGTGAGGAGATTAGGTTTAGGACCTTCGGCCGGAATAGGATATCGGGAGAGGATCTTAAGCTATGTCCTTTTAAGGTTTTGGTCGGATTTGTTCGGTCTGTGGTGAAACTTAGATGGGTAAAACCTGGGACTGGACTTTTGTTCCAGACCCAGTAGTTGTTTTTTTTTAGGGGTAGCTATATGGGCCCAGGGAGGCTTTGGATAGCGTAGGGTTTTGCCCTCCCCTTCCTTGAATAATAATGTCGACTTTTTCAAAATTGTATTTATGCAAGAACATGTTTTGTATTACCGGAGTACATAAACAGGAGTACATAATCGAAAAAAAAAATCTGGTGTGAAACACTCACCCAACTTCCTCTTACTCCAGTCCTCAACATTATAATTGACAAATTTTTATAGTTTGTGTACCAAAATTTAATGAAATTCGTTGAAAACTGAAAAAATTGTTTAGTAAAAGCGCACTTCCGGTTTACTAATTTCCTTGAAACTTGGAATTTTGGCAATCTACTAATTTCTAATTAATTTTCTTTGGATGATAGTATTGTATAATCAACTATGATAGCACTTTAGAGAAAAACAGAACCCAACCCCTCCCTTAAAAGTGCCCTTAAATGAATTTTCCCAAAGAAATATTTTAAATAAAAATTGTAGATCTTTGTATGTTTAGTTTATACATGAAATTTCAAGAAAATAGTCGGAGCCATTTTTGAGAAAATCGCGAAAAAAGTGAAAAAAAATCATTTAGTAAAGTGGTAAAGTAACGCACTTCGGTTATCCAATTTTTTTCAAACTTGGAATTTCAACAACATATTCAATTCTAATTAACATTATTTAGATGATAGAATGTTTAATAAAATGAAATAGCACTTTAGTGGGGAACCTAACCCCTTCCTCTCCCTTATAACTGCCCTCAAATGAATTTTCTCAGAGAAATGTTTCAAATAAAAGTTGTAGGTCTTTGTATGTGTAGTTGATGTAGCAAGTTTGAAGAAAATCGTCGGAGCCATTTTTGGGTAAAATGCAAAAAAGTAAAAAAAAAAACTAGTAAAGTGGTACTTCCGGTTGAGAAATTTTGACAGATAACGTACTGCCAGATCCCATGGTGGTACCTAAACGGAATATCAACTTTCAACTATCTAAGGTTTTTTTTTTTTTTGAGCTATGCTGAGACAATTTGCTAAAAACCACTTTTTTGGACTCAGGGGATCTCAAAACGGATATTTCCGGTGAAAACTCGATATCGAAAATTTCACACGATTACAATACTTCCTCTTACTAAGATCTTGTGTGAAACACTCACTCGACTTTCTCGTACTCTACGAATTTTTATTGAACATTTAATTTTTACTAAATGGTTATTTACATTATATACTGTGTTTTGTGAAGCTTTTTTTTTCTGAAATTTTAAAACTTCTCATTATAATGTATTACTTTCTCTTACTAATAACAGTAAGAGAAAGTATTGCGATCAGATTTTTTCAAAATTGAGTTTTTACCGGAAATGCATGACCTTATTAATGTCCTCTGAGTCCATTAATGTGGTTTTTAGAAAATTGTCTGCACGTTATTATGTGTGACCATTTGTGTATCTGTCTGTATGCGAACAAAATATCTTTGAAAAACGAAAAGTTACAGGAAGCACAAACATAGTATTCCGTTTAGGTACTACCATTGCATTAGGCACTAAGTTTTCAACCGGAAGTGCCACTTTACAAAATGTGTTTTTTTTCTCAGTTTTTTGTAATTTTCTCGATAATGGCTTCAACGATTTTCTTTAAACTTCGTCTACCAACTACACATACAAAGAGCTATAACTTTTATTTGAAAAATTTCTCCAGCGAAATTCATTTAAGGGCCCTTTTGAGGGAGAGGTGAAGTTATGGTTTCTAATATAGGCTATTTCAGTGTATTACACAATTCATATCATCTAAATAATATTAATTAGAATTAAATATGTTATCGAAATACCGGATTTAGTTTTTTTGTGATTCTCTCCATAAAAATGCCGACGGTTGTAAACACTAATAAGAATTGTAAGTATGAAGAAAATTTGCCATTTCGCAGTAAGAGAAAGTTGTGTGAGTGTTTCATACCTGATTTTTTTACATTTTTATCGCCATATTGTGGGAGAGGAGTTTTCATTTTCATATAATAAGTTGTGATTGGGAAAAATATAATACGTATATATAGCCTTACTGCTTTTGACGCGAGTACTTTTCTCAATACAACCAACTCCTCAATAGTCACAATTAACAAAATATGAATTAATTACTTTCTTTTTCTCCACACCATTCGGGCGGTCCCTGAGCTTGCGCTCACACCCGCCCAGAGAAGTCATCGACTTCAGAAAGAGAAGGAGGAAAAGAGTCTAAGGAAAAATTCCTGCCCTCCCTCCCTCCTCCAACAACCAAATCAGGCAGCGCGGAAACACGCTATCCAAAGGAATACTAAACTGATACATCTGATACATCTAAACAAAACAACAGCAGAGCCCCCAGGAGTATCCAACAACAAGCCACAGATCCAAAAAAAGAAACAACAATAACAACAACAAACACAACAATAACAACAACAAACACAACACTAAACAAAAGAGCCACAAAAATGAAATGAATAAAAACCTTTAAGCAGCCACACGCACACAACCACGCAATAAATATATTCACTCAAAGCCTCGCACATATCCATAACGTATAACCCATCCATACCATACATCCCAAAACGTATACCCTAACAAGAACCAGCAATTCCTCAAACAACACAACAAGGGGAAAACTCCAAAAAAAAAAAGAATAAAATAAATAAATAAAAATCCAAAGCAATCCCTCCAACCTGCCCTAACTCCGCCTTATGAGGCCCCTACGACAATCGGCGCTCAAACGCCTCGACTGCAAACTCCCTTAAGGCCTCATAGGCCGGACGATTCTCCCATAACAAAGGAAGAGAATCGTTGCTCTAGCTGTGGTGAAAGCCCACTTTGCACCACATAGAGTCTCTCAGATCCTCGTACATGCTGCAAGACAAAAGAATGTGCTCCGCAGCCTCTTCCATTCCAATGGAATTAATTGCTTTTCCTTTTAATTTCGTTTTCTATTGATTTTTTTTCCTTTTAATGATTATTTTTATGTTTTTAAACAATTAGGCATTGGATAATTTCGCCAAAATCTCTTTATCTTGATTCTTTCGCATTAGTCAATTTCTTTAAAGACAGATAGTGCTTGTTACATTATCTCCTCTTTAAAATTAGTTTAATGAAAAAAAGGGAACTAGAAAAAAAAAAAGAGCCACGAAAATGAGCTGGAACACAATATGCCTAAGGCAGTTCCCACATTCAAATTAATCCATGATTAATTCAGTTCTACTAAAGTTTCAGAGATGTGAAATGGTTATAACTTATAAGGTTTCATTTTGGTATTTTTTTTTTTTTTTTTGTATTTGTTAGGTATTATAATTAATTGATTGGTATGGAAATTCAGATTTATCTTGATTAGAGCTGCTATATGCCATCTGTCTTTTGGAATAATTTAATAATGTTTTGTTTTGAATTTGGTCTATAATTTTCGAATTGCTAAGATAGAAGATAGTTTAATGATAATTATCAAATCTATGTCAGCTAGTATGATATTCTGAAATAAGAAACTATGCCATTTCAAGCAATTATAAATTGCTTCACCAACAATCTTGTCCTTGAGTTGGTAATGATGATAATGATGTGTAGATTAAATTAGTCCTGAAGGGGGAGGGGGGGCTCCAACCCAGACACCGCAGCCAACTTATTTAGGGTTATTGTGTCAATATTCTTGTGTCTAGTAGAGGAAACCTTCCCTCTTCATGACGTTAAGGGCCTTCCCTACTAGTCCTTCTTGCAATACGATCTCCTCCGGACTCAACGTGCCAAAGTTGAACGTACCACAGTCGAATGTTGATGCAACACAGTCGAACAACCGGCGAGAGGCCGCCTCCTTCTCTTCCTGACATAGTCTGCATAAGGGCTCCGAGTAATTAACCTGTTCACCTTATGCAAAGGTTTCCTACAGGTTCTCCCCACTCTAGCCTGCTTAAGTCAGAGAGTACTAGAGAGAGATTGTTTTCTCTCGGTCGGACTCGGCTCTCTCTATCTAACCGTTACACCCTTGAATAAATTTACAGCTTCAGCTAGATAACAAGCTGATTTAATTGACAAGATATCTTGTCCATTGGCTGTCATTTAGTACATTACTTCACAGTGAGAAAAGAAAAAGGAAAAATTGTCCATAAATCTTGATATTTGAAGGCGTATTTTTATGGGTTTTTGAAGAATATTTATTGGATATTGTTAAGAAGAGGGAAGAGGCTCAAAATAATGTAGTGTTGTAGAAAAATTGTTTGTGTATGTGTGTGTGTGTGTGTAAAATAGTGTTTAAAAAGATAAAAGGTAGTTTATGGATAGTTAGTTGACACCAAATAGTGTGTGCAATGAAGGTATTTTAAACTTTTTTTTGGGGGGGTGGGAGGTATTTTTGAGTGGAAGAGTCAGCAGCTGGTCAATTGTAACAAGACAGGGTCGTCAAGATTTTTAAAAGATCAGTTAGTAAATGGTTTTTTTTTTTTTTTTCTTTCTTTTCTTTTTACTAAGTTCTTCTCAATCAAAATGAAGAATAGGAATAGAAGAAATAGTTGGAAGAAGAAGAAACGCGCGCGCCTTCTTTCTATACAATTTTTAGTCACTCATAACTCTGTAGTTAGTGGGTATTTCACGGTTGGGATATTCCACTTACTTCTAACTTCTCGCCACCTTTACATTATTACTACTACTACTACTACTACCTACCACCACTAGCAGCAGCAGTATATATACATTATTCACATAATATCTTCTAAAGGCGGGGCTTTTCTTGTTCACCCTCTATTACCTTCTTATTATTATATACTGAACATATTTGTGTGATATATATAAACGCATTCAAACTAATAGTATGGTACTTCTTTCTTTTTATTGACATTGTCCGCTCTTCTTCACACACTTTACCCACCTGGGCATCTATTCCCCTTATTCACCTTCTCATTTTACAATATTTAACTTCTTTTTTTTTTTTCTTTTTGCTTTCTAATATAATCCTCACGTTTAGCTATCCAGTTTTTTTTATATATATTTCAAATGATAGAAAATCTAGTGTGAATCACACATGGATTTTTTCTTATTACTGTTAATAAAATAATTATATTATGAAGAAATTTGGTGAGGATCGGGCAAGGGAAAAAAAATAATCAATTATGATTAAATGAAATCAACATTTCGATAGAGTTTCCTGTCTTTATCAAGGCTTAGATGATTTGGCGAAGTTCTTGAAAAGTGGCCTCGTATGATTTTTCAATTTACTAACTCTTCATTATCACTTTTACTTTTTCATTTTCCCTAACTGCTAATTAAGAGGAATTTTTTGTGATCGTGTCAAATTATAAATTTTTCACCAAATATACATTTTTTTTTATGGGAAACCTGAGTACAAAATGAGGTTTTCAGATAATGGTCTGCACGCATGCGTGTGTATCTGCTGAATTCGTTCAGCTGAATTGTAATAGATAAGAGAGGAGAGAGAATGGAAGATAATTTAGGAATGATTTATTTTTAATTTGCCTTTGGGGAAATACCCCATACAAATACAAATGGAGTTGGCTATAACATAATGTAATAATACAGACAAGACAAAAGATACATATACATGGATATAAAAATAATATATATTCAAAAGAAGCCAAAAAGAAAATAAATCAAGGTTCTCATATGTAAAAGTAAATACAAAGCAAAATTTTGTTTCCTGAATAAAAGTAAGATACAAAAAAAATCTGGTGTGAAACACTCACACAACTTTCTCTTACTCCAGTTCTCAAAATTATAATTGACAAATTTTATAGTTTGTGTACCAAATCTAATGAAATTTGTCAAAAACTGAAAAAAACTATTCAGTAAAAGCGCACTTCCGGTTTACTGATTTTCTTCACACCCGGAATTTTGGCCAACTGTTTATTTCTAATTAATTTCATTTGGATGATAGAGTTGTATAATCAAGTATGATAACACTTTAGAGGAAGCTGTAACCCTACCCATCTCCTAAAAGTGCCCTTAAATGAATTTTCCCAGAGAAATGTTTTATATAAAAGTTGTAGGTCTTTGAATGTTTAGCTTATATGTGTAGTTTCCAGAAAATCGTCGGGGCCATTTTTGAGAAAATCGCGAAAAAGTGAAAAAAATCATATTTAGTAAAGTGTTAAAACAAAAGCACTTCCGGTTTTCCGATTTTTCTCAAACTCGGAATTTCAACAAGATATTTAATTCTAATTAACATTATTTAAATGACCGAATTTTCTAATAACCTGAAATAACACTTTAGAGGGTAACCTAACCCCATCCCTCCCCCAGAAGGGCCCTTAAATCAATTTTTCCAGAGAAATGTTTCAGATAAAAGTTGTAGCTCCTTGTATATGTAATTGATGTATCAAGTTTAAAGACAATCCTTGGAGCCGTTTTTGAGAAAAACGCAAAAAAGTAAAAAAGTCAATTAGTAATGTGGTACTTCCGGTTGAGGAATTTTGACAGATAACGCACAGTCAGATCGCATGGTGTTACCTAAACGGAATATTAAGTTTCTGTTTTCTACGGTTTTTCGTTTTTGAGCTATGCTGTTCACATACACACACACACACACAGACACGCACACACACAGACACACACAAACACACACAGACCATTTGCTAAAAAACACTTTTTTGGACTCAGCGGACCTCAAAGCGGATATTTCCGGTGAAAACTCGATATCGAAAATTTGACACGATTACAATACTTCCTCTTACTAGGAGAAGTAGTAAGAGAAAGTAATAATAATACAAAAATTATTTTGTTTTGTTAAATATGTATTTCATTCGCATACATTCTAAATCAAGACAAATTTTAAAGAGCTGCAAGTGCATACCAGTATTGAACAACTGTAAATGTATTGAACTTATTTACAGTACAGTGGGCAGTCTAGGATATAAGATTTAAAAATAAATTATTCATTTAATACAAACGATCGTGCTTTAAGGCAGTTTATGACAAACAGCGCTAGCTGTTTTATTTGATTATAATCACTTAAGATAAATACAGATGGGAAATGTTCGAAAGACATATCTTTAACAAAAGGTATGTAGTGATCTCATATTGCCGAGTACACTGGACATGCTACAAAAACATGATATAGGGTTTCCAAAACATTTAAATTATACAGTGCATATATTTCTTGGTCCTTGATAATATACGTCAAGCTATTAAAAGTTATTTTAATTTGATATTTACCAGACAAACGTAACTGACAAAAGATTTTTAGGATATAAAAAGGTAAATTTAAGTTTACATAACTATTTGTGTAGTGCTTGGGATCGAAAAAACTGGTTATAATAGGGGCTGTAATTTCCGTTATTAAATGATTCAACATCTTTGGTTTTCAGGTACTCATTAAGCAGATTCAACACTTTTTGACAATTCCTCTTTTAAATTTATCTGGATCACTTACAAGCAAAACAGACAGACCGTTAAACTTAGACAAGATATTATTTAGCTGAGAGAACCAGTTGAGTTTGATTAGCTGTCGAGTGGTGTGTAATTGCTTTAATTTAAGGAAAGAAAGTTTAGTTAAACTTCTATCATCCATTGAAAGTATTCTGACTACCCAGTTTAAGGTTTGTTTGATAATTCTATATAATGAATGTTGTACACCAAACTCCAGCTTTATTGACCAGGAAGGGGTGTTTTTATTTAAGTTGAGCAATCATTTAAAAAAATTTATATGTGCCTCTTCAACTGTGTCAGTGTAACGTAGTCCCTAATTTAGGAATAATGACAAAGAAATAAAATAGTAGATGTACTGAACTATGTATAATGAATAGGAAACACAAACTGCAAGGACCATACACTGTTAATAGATGTTAGAGAATAAGGTAGCGAGAGAATAATTAAGACAGAGACAGACTGGCTGAGTAATTAGCAAGTAGAATGATCAGAGATATTTTCCGTGGTAGCCTGCTTTATTTTGTCGTCATCGACCGGTTTTGGGCGTTCGCCCATCTTCAGGATGCGTTTGTCACAGACAGTGTGACAAGACAGATTTGCTCTGTGCAAGTCTGTGTTGTCACAGTGTCTGAAAAAACGCATCTTGAAGATGGCGAACGCCCGAAACCGTTCGATGACCACAAAATAAAGCAGGCTACCACGGAAAATGTCTCTGATGCTTTCCAGCTCTGCGGAACCAACCACCACAACAAAGTAGAATAACGTTTGCTGACTGGATGTCGATAACTGTTCTTCATAGGCCTAGTTCAGCTGTATATCTCCCTCCCGCAGCGAGTAACTAGGTTGTTGTTGTTAGTTCCACAGAGCTGAAAAGCATCAGACAGATTTACCGTGTTAGCCTGCTTCTTTTTATGGTCATCGACTGGTTTCGGGCGTTCGCCCATCATCAGGATGTTTTTGTCAAACGTGTAATAACATAGACTTGCACAGAGCAAATATATTTGATACAGTGAGTTGAGTTGATAGAGTTTGAATGTATCAACTATGTTTGCTTTGTGCAAGACAAAAATTGTGTTTGACAAAAACATCCTGATGATGAGCCAAACCGGTCGATGACCACAAAAAGGAAGCAGGCTATCACGGAAAATATCTCTGATGAGTAACTAGGTTCTTCGGAACCTCAGGGAATCTTAATGATTCGAATCCCACTACAATATGTCTTTATGTGAACAGTATAGCTCAAAAACGAAAAATCACAGTAATTGCATATACTTGACATTCCATTTTGGGTATCACCATTGGTTACCTGTCAAAATGCATCAACCGGAACTAACACTTTACTGAATTTTTTTCAGTTTTTTTGCGATTTTCTAAAAAAAAAAAAAAAATGGCTCCGACAATATTCTTTAACCAAGTAAATGAACTACACAACAAAGAGAATACCTTAATTTCATTTAAGGTGTTTTTTTTTTTTTGAGAGTCATGTTTAAGGTGTTTTTACGGAGTTATGTTTTCCTCTAAAGAGCTAGTTTAGTATTTTTAATTATACTTTTTTATCATCTGAATAAATTAATTAGAATTCCGATAGCAGCGTCAATAATTTCATTTAAAATTCATTATTATTTCTGATAAAAATGTTTTCCAGAATTTTTTTTTTTTTTTTTTTTTTATTTAAGGCGCATCAACATCTGTGGTCATTGGCGCTCGTATCCTTCTCAGTGCACTGCCGGCCTTCAGGCAGTGTTCACTCGTTACAGACTACGGACAGTGAGTTGTAAGGGCTCCTAGGAAGATGCAGAAAATGAATTTTAAGAGAGGATTCCAAGGGAGCAATGTTTTATTGTTTTTTTCCCTCCAAATATTCTGCGTCCTAAAAAAGATCCTCCCCCCCCCCTCTAATAAATTACATTCATCAACTTCTTCCACTTCTACTCCCAATCCTTTTATTTTATTAATAATCTATATTTTTTTTATTTTTTATTTATTTATTTTTTTCTTACACTCTTTCTTCTCTCCTCAATATTTTTTACTTTCTCTTACTCCTAGTAAAGAGGAAGTATTGTAATCGTGTCAAATTTTCGATATCGAGTTTTCACTGGAAATATCCGTTTAGAAGTCCTCCGAGTCCAAAAAAGTGTTTTTTTAGAAAATGGCCAGTGTGTGTGTATATGTGAAAACCATAGCTGAAAAACGAAAAGTCGTAGAAATTTCAAAATTAATATTCCGTTTGGGTATCACCATGGGATCCGACAGGATGTCAGCGGTCAAAATTCCTCGACCGTAAGTACCATTTTACTGATTTTTTTTTTTTCCACTTTTTTGCAATTTTCTCAAAAATGTCCCCAACAATTTTCTTTAACCTTGTTATATCAACTACACATACAAAGATCTACAATTTTTATTTGAAATATTTCTCCGGGAAAATGCAATTAAGGGCACTTTCAGTAGAGAAGGTTGGTGGGTTGTCCTCTAAAGTGCTATTTTAGCTTACTATACAATTCTATCAGCTAAACAATATTAATTAGAATTAAATGTATTGTTGAAATTCCGAGTTTGAAAAAAATAGGGATGACCGGAAGTGCGTTTTTACTAAAATGTATTTTTCAGTTTTTTGGTATTTTTTTTTTTACTTTCTCGTAATTTTCTCAAAAATGGCTCCGACGATTTTCTTCAAACTTGGTATATCAACTACACATACAAAGA
The DNA here is from genome assembly GCA_011037195.1 of Triatoma infestans. Classification (NCBI taxonomy): domain Eukaryota; kingdom Metazoa; phylum Arthropoda; class Insecta; order Hemiptera; family Reduviidae; genus Triatoma; species Triatoma infestans. The sequence goes on from JAAEAF010013655.1 coordinate 16,230, forward strand.
TCTACAAGTTTTATTTTAGGGCACTTTTGGGGGAAGAGTGGGGTTAGGTTTTTCTCTAAAGTGCTATCATAGTTGATTATACAATTCTACCATCTCCAAACAAAATTAATTAAAAATAAATAAATAGCCAAAATTCCGAATTTCAAAAAAAATAAGTAAACCGGAAGTGCGCTTTTACTGAAGTTTTTTTTTTTAGTTGTCGACGAACTCCAACGAATTTCATTAAATTTGGTACACAAACTATAAAATTTGTCAATTACAATTTTGTAAACTGGAGTAAGAGAAATTTGTGTGAGTGTTTCACACCAGATGATTTTTTTTTTTTGTGTGTACCCTGTTTCAAATGTACTTTCTTATTGTTTATCAATGTTTCTTTGTAAGCACACCTTACTGCATAACTACACCGTAACCCGGTTCTAAGATTTAACATGTCTATCTTTCCTTGAAAGGTAACGTCTCTTTTTACTTTCTTTTACTCCTAGTAAGAGGAAGTATTGTAATCGTGTCAAATTTTCGATATCGAGTTTTCACCGGAAATATCCGTTTTGAGGTCCCCTGAGTCCAAAAAAGTGGTTTTAGCGAATGGTCTGTGTGTGATGTGTGTGGTGTCTGTGTGTGTGTTTGTATGTATGTGAACAGCATAGCTCAAAAACGAAAAATCGTAGAAAGTTCAAACTTGATATTACGTTTAGGTATCACCATGGGATCGTTATGTGTCAATATTCCTCAACCGGAAGTACCACTTTACTAGTTGTTTTTTTACGTTTTTGCAATTTTCTCAAAAATGGCTCCGAAGATTTTCTTTAAACTGTTATATCAACTACACATACAAAGAGCTACAACTTTTATTTGAAACATTTCTCCAGGAAAATTCATTTAAGGGCACTTCTGGGGGAGGGGTGGGGTTAGGTTTTCCATCTTAACTGCTGTTTCAGTATATTAGACAATTCTGTCATCTAAATAATGTTAATTAGAATTAAATATGTTGTTGAAATTCCGAGTTTGAAAAAAAATAGATAACCGGAAGTGCGTTTTTACTGAAATATAATTTTCAGTTTTCTGGTATTTTCTCGAAAATGGCTCCAACGATTTTCTTTAAACCAGCGTTGTTAACTATACATATAAAGAGCTACAACTTTTATTTGAAACTTTTCCCTGATAAATTCATTTAAGGGGACTTTTGGGGGAGGGGGGTTATGTTTTTCTTTAAAATGCTATCACAGTTGATTATACAATTCTGTCATCCAAATTGAAATAACTAGAAATTAATATATGACCCAAATTCCGAGTTTCAAGGAAATTAGTAAACCGGACAGTTTTACTGGACAGTGTTTTCACTTTTCGACGAATTTCATTAAATTTGGTACACTAACTATAAAATTTGTCAATTATAATTTTGAGTACTGGAGTAAGAGAAAGTTGTGTGAGTGTTTCACACCAGATTTTTTTTGTATAATTCTCCTTGTTTACGGCTTTTAATTAAGTATTCTACCAACCTTGTTAGGTAATTTTTTTTTTTTTTTATTGTTATTTTTTTAATTAATGGGAAGTATATCTTGTTGAAGGCGTTGAAGGTGCTTAGGCTCATGTGTCTTCAATTCTAGATTGGTGCTGGAATGTTCTAAAAGACTTAAAGATCTTTCTTTATTGATGGATGTGCTTCTGGTCTGGGTTCCAAGTCATATGGAAATCTTTGGGAACGAGGAGGTGGATAGGTTTGCCAAATTAGGCGCCTCTCTCCGTTTCATTGGACCAAACCCTGCTGTTGGTGTGTCTTCTGGCACATGTTTGTCAGGCTTCCTTCCAGACGTGGGTGACCTCATAGCAATCACCCTTATGGGCATAGTCTAAGATGCTCATTGGGAGTCCGGATGGAGCTTTGAGTAGTGGGATCCTATGTCTTTCACGAACCACTCTCAGGCATATGGTTTGGCTTCTTCACTGGGCATTGTCGCTTAAGGAGACATCTCTATACAATGGGACTCATCATGCCTGACCCGTTTGTAGTTTTGTGAGGCGGAAGAGGAAACACCCATGCATCTGATGACGGATTGTTTGGGCTGTGAGGAGATTAGGTTTTTAGGACCTTCGGCCGAAATAGGATTTCGGTAGAGGATCTTAAGCTATGTCCTTTTAAGGTTTTGGTCCGATTTGTTCGTACTGTGGTGAAACTTGGATGGGTTTAAAACCTGGACCTTTAGTTCCAGACTCAGTAGTTGTTATTCTTTAGGAGTAGCTATATAGGCCCAGCTTTGGATAGCGTAGGATTTTGCCCTCCCCTTCCTTGAATAATAATAATAATAATAATAATAATATCTTTAAAAAAAAAAATTTGTATTTTTCTACTCTGTAATGCCTCTCTTTGTTTACATTTTCAACTGTTACTTACTGCCCACAATTTACTTAAAATTTTCCTTGCTGTTTTTTTTTTTTTTTGATGTAGTCGCTGAAAGGTAATGTCGAGAAAAATAAATGAACTTGTTGAAATAATTAAACCAAAGTTGAAAAGGTTTTCTTTTCTTTGGCCACTGCCAACCTACGATCATTTTTGCTTGTTTCATTTTCAAATTGTATTGAAACACCTTTTTCCAATTTACATAAACTTAAAAAATAAAAAGACATGACAAAGCTGTTGTATAAAAAAGAGAGAGAGAAAAAAATACTAAAAACACTTTTGATTTTAAATAAAAAAAAAAAAAACTTATCTGTAAACTATATTAGTAGTAACATTTTCAATAATATTCTTTTTAATATTGAATAACAATGTGTCGGTGGTAACAGTTCACCGGTTCGTTATTTTTATATCGTATTCTTTTATAACATTATTTTTTATTTTTTATTTTTTTATTTTTATAACCAGCCATATCTCACTTTATGAAAAGAGGATTAGATTGTAAAGCAGGTAGAGAAATAGTTTTTATTTTATATAAGGTGATCTCCTTCTCCGTCCTTCAGGCGAAATAGAAAAGAGAGTAAGGTATTAAAAAAAAATAACATAATATATATATATATATAAATGTATATGATGGCCAGTAACAGATAAGTTATATAAGACATAATATAAATACAGTCTACCAAATATATAATGAGGCATATATCCTATGTTCTAGCTACTGACAGCTTTTATGTTAATATGTTTTGTGTATATGTATGAGTGGTGTGTGTGCGTGTATGTGTGTATCTTATTGAAAATATGCCCGCCTGTTTGCTTCTGTTAAAAAAACTTTTACAATAATGAAAAAGGGTGCACCATGGATTAGGTTTCATATTAGAGAATACAAGTTTTATATATATATATATAATATTCCAAAAGCAAGTTTATTGTCATTGTATCTTTAGTGGGGGGGGGGGGGGGGACAGATGTTCATCAAGTGTATTAGACATGTCTACTATCATATATTTTTTTGTTTTTGTTTAATATATAATTTTCCCTTAAAAATTTTGATTATTCTTGTCGGGTTATTCTAGAGAGCAGCTCTTAACGACATTCCATAAAGTGAAGACCTCTGTGGAAACGCAAAAAGAGGTAAATGGGAAAAATACTAACAACTTACCGGTGAGACCATTTAGGAAGGCATATTAGATGGGAACGCTGGACACTACATTAAAGAAGCTAAACTCCAAAATGATCGAATCCTTCAGGTGTGTGCGTGCATGAAGAAGTGTGTGAGTTCATACTGTAACGCGGAATGTACCAGCACAAGATCAGGATAGGACGAGGATTATCAGGAAGGATCAGAATGGGCCAGAAACTTGGGGGCTGTTAGTCTAGTTGTCAACGAATTCGATGGGATTTGGAATGTATGAACTCTTCAATTGTTTGTACTATTGCATCTGAATAAGAATATCCTCCAGCGCGCAGAAGGAGCATTAAAGTCTCCGCAAATGAGGCTATTTGAATCCCAAGTCGACTCAATCTATGTTAGGTCTGGGTTGTTCCGAGGAGAGTTATACATCACAAAAAGGCGTGGAAGTTTATTACCGATCCACATCTCAATTGCAGCCGCATCGGATTTGTCAATTGTGTCCATCTCGTTGTGAAAATTGTAAACCTTGTTTTTAAAGATAGTTTGGCTCCAATTATGATGCCTGAGGCGATTTGTCGAGCACGCGGAAGTGTGTTTATTTGATAACCAGATAGTGTCGATGGTACTGCAAATAGTTGGTGGCTGCGCCGGCTTCCACTATTGTTAATATGTCATAGTCGTTATTTATAATATTAGTTTTTAGTTCGGCAAACTTGTCAAGGGTTAAACCTTCTGCGTTCCAGAAAAGAATTCTCAGCTGGAAGTTGTCAGGGCATTGAAAAAGTTGTGGCCGGTTTTGTTGAGGCCTTTGCATGGCGTCGCTTCTTGGTTACTGGGCGATAGGCGATGGCTGTCAGTCTTTGGCGGAAACAGGGGGCACCACGAGTAGGTGACTGACAATTGCCCCCCATAAATATTTTGTTAATACACACACACATTCGCAAACAGACCATTCGCTAAGAAAACAACATTTTTTCGTATTTTTTTTTGAATTGCAAAATTCAAATTCGTAAATTTTTCGAATTGAAGTAAATTGAAAAAAATATACAATTAAAAATTTCAAAACATCACAATAGTTTTTTTTATATAGAAGTCACCGTAGAAGAGAAAGTAAAATGTACGCCTAAACAAAAGAATCTTTAATTCTGAATAATTTTTCATATTTTTATTTTTCTCTTACTCTGCTTCTTGTAAGAGAAAAATTATTGCGATCGTATCAAATTTTCTAAATTGAATTTTCACCATGTAGGGCCCTAGAAGCCATGCGTTACTGAATGCGAAGGAAGTGGAAGAGGAAGAGGTAGAGGAATTCAAGCACCTGGGTGTAATCATAAGCCGAGATGGCAGGATAGACTTGGAAGTACTGAATCGCGTAAGAGCTGCCAACCAAGCCAGTCTACCGCCAAAACAGTAACACAATTATAGGTAAAAAAGAAGTAATAAAACAGTGAAATTGACGGTCCTTAAGACGGCTTAACTACCACTTCTCTAGTATGGGGCCGTATCATGGCCGACGTTAGACAAGCATCCAAGCAGCAGAGATGAAGTTTCTTCGTCGAATTGAAGGGAAGACTAGGCGAGACAAGATAAGAAATTAAAGAATAAGAAGTAGCCTAGAAATGGAATAGCTGAAATGGTTTCGGGTTGTCTGCAGAAGAGAATAAGATAACAGGATGAGATGTCTGATGGAGGTCAAAACTGGAGGTAAACATCCCAGAGAAAGACCAAGGATATGTAGTGGAAGAAAGAAATGGAAAAATAATAGTTTTGGAAAATAGTTTAGTGAAATAATTTTGTGAATTTTAGCTAGTTCAAATAGTTATTTTAGTGAAGGGGAAAGAGCCAGGTACTCTAATTTAGGCCAATGCTACTGAAGAGACAAAGGGACAAGAAACAGTTAGGGTAAGAGAATACACTCCCTCCAGACACACCAGCATTATTTGAAAAGATTTGAACTAACAATTAGAAGGCATTCTTTCAAGACAGTCTATATTCTGCTTTCAAAGAGGAACAGTCTGAATTAGATATTCTACCAGTAAACATCAGTGCCATCAGTTAAAACAAGAGTTTTGCATTTAATCTAGATAAATAATTGATTTTATAAACATAATAGTTGTGATATTGTAAAGTATTTAAATCCTTTTAGAAATTAATATATTTATTTCAAAAACAGTGGTGATCTCTTGATTATTTTCATAATACTTCTATCTCTGTCTTAAACATACACACAAGCCCTTTACAAAACCGCTCACGCCACAAACTACTACCACTACTACAACAAAACACATCAATTACATTTCAGATGGGTTATCTGGAATAGTTGTTGTGGTTGGTTCCGCAGAGCTGGAAAGCATCAGAGATATTTTCCGTGATAGTCTGCTTCTTTTTTGTGGTCATCGACCGGTTTCGGGTGTTCGCCCATCCAGGATGCGTTTATCAAACAGTGTGATAAAGTAGCAGACTTGCACAGAGCAAATTCAGTTTATACACTCATTTAGATTGTTAAGTATTTTAGATTTATTTTTAGCGTAGATTTTACTTTCTTTTCTAGAGTAACTTTTATACAAGAGAACTATTGTGATGTTTTGAAATTTTTAATTATATAAACTGAAGAGTGTATAATTGAATTTGCTCTGTACAAGTCTGTGTTATAACATTGTTTGACAAACGTATCCTGATGATGAGCGAACGCCCGAAACTGGTCGATGACCACAAAAAAAAGAAGCATACAATCGACGGCATCCATGAAAAGAATGGCTCAGGATAGAGTTAAATGAAACGGATGGTTAGAGGCATGATCGACGCTGAAAGGTATAAGAGTCTCCGAAAATAGAAGACCAAGAAGAATTTTCACCTGAATTATATGTATTGAGGAGACCTAGATTAAGAAAAAAAATGTGTTTAGCGAAGTTGTGTATGCTATTACCGCATCTGACATGAAGGATTCGTACAAAATCTATCAACCGGAAGTGCCACAATACTGAATGTTTTTTACTTCAGTTTTACGCGAGTTTTCTCGACAAGATTCTACTGATTTTCTTTAAAATTCATATACTATTTATACATATATACCTATATTTTTTGGGAGAAAAATGATACTTTTGGCGGGTTCTGAGGGAACAGTATCTTAATGCTTTCCTCTGAAGTACCATAACAGTACAATATATACGACTTTACCATTAATATTTAATATTAATACACATTAGAAGCATTGAAGGAATTCCCAATTTAAAGGAAATCGGTTAAATGGAGGTACGACTATAGAGAATAGATAGATAGATAGATAGATTCTACCGGGGGAATTGGCTATTCAGCCTACGCCACCGCGACACCCCAAGGATCTATTGTGGCACCCCCCCTAGTTGGAGACCCTCCCCCTATCCTGTCCTTAAGCGAACTGTGGAATTGGGGGGGGGGCTCCCAGGTGGTCAATCAGAACACCCGCCATTAGAGCACCCTCTCGAGTCCTGCTTGCCTTAGAAGACTTAATAGGTCCGAGAGAGGGCCCTGGCTGAGGCTTGTTGGCACCAGCTTCTCTTTACCAAAGAGGCGGTACCTTAGCCAAACCAGCCCCTCGCACTGACATACCACATGCAGTGCCGTCTCCTCTTCTTCCTGACAAAACCTGCACAGGCTATCCGTTGCCAGGCCCATGCGATGCATGTGCTTATTTAATCTACAGTGGCCAGTGAGAATGCCAACTGCTATCCTTATGGCCGCCCGGCCTAGTTGGAGTAATTCTGCAGTTAGCTTGGGCGAGTAGCTATAGATAAACTTTTTCGCCTGTCTCTGGCCTGGAGTTTTGACCCACCATTCCCTTGATCGGTCCTGCATCCATAGCTTAATGGATGCACTCCTGAGGCATCTTGAGACACCACAGAACGGCTCCGGCCCGATAAGCGCTCCCATTGAACCCTCCCGGGCCAGGCGGTCCGCCGCCTCATTGCCTCTGTGACCCGAGTGCCCAGGTACCCAAACCAGGAAGACCTTATTATGGCTACTAATTTCCCTTAGTGCACCTAGGCAGTCCCACACCAGCCTTGAGCTGATCTCCCACGAGTCAATTGCCCGCAGAGCAGCCTGGCTATCCGAATAAATGACGACTCTGGAGTTATGCACTCCCCGTCTTCTTATTTCGGCAGCGCAGATAATAATCGCGACTAGCTCCGCCTGAAAGACCGTAGCTAGCCTTCCCAGGCTCACCGAGATATTACATCCCGGACGAGCCCCGTACACGCCGGCTCCCACTCCATCTTCCGTCTTGGACCCGTCCGTGTACCACATAGATTCGCCTGCAATTGGCGGCCCATTCTTCCATGCCCCTCTGTCTAATATCAGGACTTTGAAGGGTTTTTGGAAGTCATACCTAGGAGTCATTATGTCCGTAGGCAGGCCCAAGATCGGGTCCGCCTCCAGCTCCTCCCATAGGTCTTGGTACCTCCCAGTATGCCTGGGATAGATGGGCGCTTGTCCCTGTTGTAGTCGTGCCACAACTGCTCTTGCAACGCCTTGGACGTGAATGTGGAGTGGTGGAAGGTTTAACAAGACCTCCAAGGCCGCAGTGGGGGTAGTCATCATAGCACCCGTCGTACTCAGGCAAGCCAGCCTTTGAATACTTCCAAGCGCTCCCGACCCCCCCATCTGCAAGATCTTTGTCCACCACACCACCGCCCCGTGGGTTACCATTGGTCTCACTACACAGGTATAAATCCACAGAGTCATCTTCGGGTTTAATCCCCAACTTTTACCGCATAGCCTCCTGCACCTACCCATGGCGATTTTGGCTTTATGTGCGGTAACATTAATATGAGAGTTCCATGTCAGCCTTCGGTCAAAAATGACTCCCAAATATTTGGCCTCCATGGCAAAGGGGATCGCAACCCCTCCGAGTACTGGCTGTTGTAAGCCTTGTAAATTCCTCTTCCTCGTAAAAGGAACCACTTGAGTTTTGTGGGGATTGATGGAGAGACCCTCCGCTCTACACCACTTGTTCACAATATTGAGCGCCCCCTGAGTGCGCTCCGAGACAGTTGCCACGAACCGCCCCCTCACCACGATTGCCAGATCGTCCGCGAACCCAAGGCAATGAAAGCCTTCCGCGGTTAATTTGGTCAGGATGTCATCGGCTAATAGCGTCCACAGCAATGGCGACAAAACGCCTCCCTGCGGACAGCCTCTACTTGCCCTGGCCACAAGAGATGAATTGTCTATGGTGGCTATGTTAGTCCTTCCCAATAGACTAGTCCTTATCCACTGAACTATCGTAGGGGACGTGCCCCTTCTTGTCAGTGCACCAACAAGAGACTCTGAGGACACGTTGTTGAAAGCGCCCTCTATATCCAAAAAGGTGACCACCGCAATTTCCTTGTCGTCAAGCGACTTTTGGAGTAGCCTATTTAGGTCATCCAGAGCCAAGTCTACGGATTTCCCTGCCTGATAGGCATATTGGCGATTATTAAGCGGATTAATCCTCAAGATCTCGTCCCTTATAAACCTGTCAATCATCCTCTCCATCGCTTTCAACAGAAAGGAGGACAGGCTTATCGGCCTAAACGACTTTGGCGTTTGATCTACCGTCTTCCCTACTTTCGGGAGGAACACGACCTTCACCTGTTGCCATTCTCTCGGTATGAATCCCCAGGCCAAACAGCCTCTGAAGATCCTACATAGGTGTGGTATCAACACCTCCACCGCCTTCTGCAAGAAGACGGGGTAAATCCCATCCACGCCTGGTGCTTTATAGGGCTTGAACCTTCCAATCGCCCATCTTAGCCTATTCGGCTGTATGACGTAATTCGCGATCTTCCAGTCCGCCCGACCAGGCCTTCTCGGCCCCTCAACCTCTAGAGGGACCTCTCCGTAAGAGGACCCCGGGAAGTGTGTGCTCATAAGCAACCCCAGCGACTCCTCTACGGAGTTAGTGTAGGTTCCGTCATCTTTCTTCAGGAACCCTACCCTGTCCGCAGTACCTTCCCTTGCTAGGATTCTGTGAATTCTCGCGCACTCCGAGGTGTCCGCTACGTCCTCACAGAATCTCCGCCAAGCTTTACGCTTGGCCTTCCTTATTTCAACGTTGTACTGCGTCAGTACCCTTCTGTACGATGCCCAGTCTTGGTTGATTTTGGCTTTATTAAACAGCCTTCTCACCTCTCGCCTCCTTCTCTCGAGGTGATCGTTCCACCAGACTGTCTTCGACCTATTAGGCCTTTCCCTCTCCGGGCAGTTTTCCTGGTAGGCGTCCAAAATCGCCTCAGTTACCCGTGTCACTGCCCGTTCCAAACTTCCTGTTGTCCGTACATCCACTTTAAGGTCACCGAGAGACTCGCTGAGACTCCCAACAAATCCCTCCCAGTGAGTCTCCCTCGGGCTTCGAAGCCTACTAATGACCAATGGTGGAGTGCATATATCGAACCTAATGTGCCTATGGTCCGAGCACGATGGCTCACTTGATACATGCCAGTGAGCGATTTTGCTCAACATACAGCGCGAGGCTAGCGTTACATCCAGCACCTCCCTCCTAGCTGCAGTCACGAAAGTTGGTTCCAAGCCTACATTAGCTACATGCAACCCTTCACCAATAATGAATTCATAAAGGTACTTACCCCTTTGATTGATGTCGGTGCTCCCCCAGGCAGTGTTGTGCGCATTGGCGTCGCATCCCAGCACCAGCTGCAAGTTCCCACCTCTGCAATAATCCATCACTCTTCTTAGTAGACAGAGGGGGAGATCCTCATCACCGGGGAAATACGCAGAGCTAATGACCAGCCTTTCCGCTCCCTCTTCGGTGTTGATAGTTAGGAGAGCTGTAACACAATCGGCGGAGCACAGCTCCGGTATTAGTCCACAGCTCACCTTATTGCTATGCAATATACATGCTCGAGGTCTACTTACAGACTTGTCGTACAGCACTTTCCCAAACTTCGGGTTCAGTCCTCGGACGGACCCCCCATGGCACCACGGCTCCTGCAGTAGGGCTACGTGTAGCCCCTCCCTGTCGAACCTCCTACTAAGCACGGCCGAAGCGGCCCTTGCATGGTGGAGGTTCGCCTGCACCATCCTAATCGCCATGTTGGGTCTCCGAGGGGGGCGGAACGTCGGCTCCTGGTCCCAGGGGTCGCCCCCCGGCTTCCGCAACCACCGGCAACCGCTCCTGGCCTTGAGACCTGTGGAGCAAGCCGGCATCGCTTCCGCCAGCAGACGCACCCACCGGAACCCCCGCCTTACCGTCCGTCCCCTCCTCCATCCGCCCCTCTCCTACAGGTAACCCGGCCAGGGCGGCCTGCAACGCCTCCATCTCTCCTTCCAGGCCCCCCTGACTCTCTTTTGGCGAATCCGCCTTCACCGAGCTCTCGGCCTTTGGTTGATCTCCTTCTACTTCCATCACCTTGGCCTCCTCTGAGCTCTTGCTTTTTGGAGGCTTGTGACGAAAAGTCACCCGCCCCCAACCAAAATAGGGGGTCATGCCCAGCCTTTCAAGCTCCGCCAATGACCCCCTGTCCATTGAGAATGTCCAGAGACACCCACCCTCAACAGGTAAGCATCCCCAGACCCTCCACATTTTGGTTTTCAGCCCCTGGTTGCTCACTTCTAAACGAGTGAGCACCCTTTCAGCCTCCACCTGCTTGCCTCCCTCGTTAGGGATGAAGACCTTACAGGTCTCAGGACCCGGTATGTCTCCCCCCTCGAGTGTCTGGAGGCTCGCACCTTCCCAGGGTTTAAGCTTTGGGATAATCTCCCTCAGCCACCCCAGACTATCATCCCCTGCACAGGTAATAACAAGAACCCCTGGTTTATGGGCACATTTGGCCAACCTGACCTGCGGCCCGCCTCTTGGGATCTTGTCATATTCCCCCAAAATGGCATTCTGGATGGCTTGTAGCCTCTCCGTGCCTAACTGGTTATCGGGGAAACCCCTCTGCACAACCGCAATTTTCGCCGTCGAGGTAGCCTCACTGTAGGATTTCTCCGCAGTCTTGGCTTTAACCCTCTTGGGCGGTCGCTGCTGTGGAGGGGATTCCCCCTCCGACCTGGGCCTTTTTGTCGCCTTTGCTGTGCGTTCAGCCCATTGAAGGAAATTTTCTCTGATGAGTTGACGCTTGGCCTCGTGATATTCCTGGCCTGCCTCAATACGAGCTTTGAGCTCCTTTCTGGAGGTCCCTGACAGCCTGGCGATTTCCACGTCCTTTTCTGTCATGCGGTCGATGGCTTCCAGCGAATCCGCCTTGAAGCTTCCTCCGGCCTTTGCCTTGGCCTCTTTGATCGTAGAGCCCCCTGGCCCGCTAGCCCGGCCTTTGGCAGTCACTGGCATAGCGCCTGTTTCTGCCGTGGCCATAGCGGCTGCGGGATCGGAAGCCCCCCTCTCTTGGCCTTGGGCAACCGCCGTGATCCCTCTACCTGGTACCCTGGCCTTACTGGTTGTGGGATTACTCCCATCCCCATGGCCTGTCGGACCAGTTCTCAATGGCATCCCTGCCTTAAGTTGCTTACCTATTTGTTTTTGTTTTTTTCCTTCTACCCATTTATTCCCACGAGTAGCTGGGGATAGGGTCGTCCACCCGACCAGAGCCCCGCAATAGCCGGGCAAGGCTAAATACTCCGGGGTTTCGCCCGGTGCCCCGGAGGCTCCGTTATCGGCACAATACCCCTGTGCCATCCATCCCTCGGCACGGAACGCGTGACACCTTGGATTGGGCCCTACTTACAAGTCTGTACTATGTGCGTGTACGTGTTGTTGTGTGTGTGTTCGTAATTGTGTATGTTCCCCGTGTAAAATGTTGGGCTGGGATGTTCGCAGGGTCGCCCTTACCTGAGGGGGCAGCTAGTCCACCCCCCATCCCACGATAAGGGAAGTGAAGGATCGGGTTGGACGGGAAAGCAGGATAGGGGTACACTAAAGAGGTGGCCCGCGGTGGGTTACCGCCAGGCCCGCCATTGCCCTGTTGGCCGCACTCAAAGAGCGCGTTGCCCGGTCCTCACGGCGTGGACGTAGGGTTGGCTAGCCTCCCGATTCAAGATCGAGGAGACCTTTGAGGACCTATAGAGAATAGGTTTTTAAGTTTTTTTTTGGAATTTCCAATCCTTGAGTATATATTTAAACTAAACCATGTTGCTTTGTTTTGGTTTTTATCCATTCCTTTCTTTGTTACTAGTTTCTAAATTTTTTTTTCATATGGATAACCTAATGTTCTCAAAACGTTTTGTTCTAATAAATAAAAAACTAAATATCTCAAATAAAAACCGTCGTGTTATAAAATGACATTGCATACGGGACTTCTCTTCCACCTCATTGAATACAACTTCCCTCTATATCTTACTAAACTCCTACACTCATACCTTACCAATAGAAAATTTTACATCAAACTAAACACGGCCTCTTCTGACTCCTACCAAATAGCAGCAGGTGTTCCTCAAGGTTCTATCCTGGGTCCCGTCATCTTCATCACCTAAATTAATTCTCTATCCAAACCTCCTCATATCAACCTAGCCCTATACGCTGATAATGTTGCTTTGTACACATCATCATGGAGAATTGATACTATCACTAACAGACTTACATCTGCAATACACAAACAGACAAAATACTGCACTAAATGGAAAATGAAAATAAATCACAACAAAACAAACGCCATACTGTTTACTAAACGTAGACCTATAATCAACAGATAAATTAAACACAACAGTACTTTGATCCCTTGGACTAACAACGTCAAGTACCTCGGAATAACTCTGGACAACAAATTGAACTTCACGACCCACCTAGTGGCTATAAGACTACTCTTCCCGTTACTGTCACGCGACTCAAAAATGACCATACAAAACAAAGACTCCTACTGTACAAAGTAGTCATCAGACCGATATTATTTTACGCTTTCTTCGCCTGAAGCCTGACTAGTAATAGCAACATCAAAAAACTTCAGTTAACCCAGAACAAATTCCTAAGACTCACCACGACACATCAAAATCGACCTAATTCACGTAAAAATCTTCAGTAACCCCAGTTTATTCCTTCATCAAAAATCGTCACCCTGAAACTCCTCTCCACTCTAAGACTGTCATCTTAATCCACTCTGCCGCGAAATACCCTCCTACGATCCCTCCATGCATTACAGGTATAAAAAACTGAAACACATTCTCTCGTAATATTTTTCCTAAAGCTGCAGGTTTTTTCCCCCTTTTTCCCTGCATATATACCTCGCCTTATCCCAAAAATCACTATACAAACATTGCAGGAAGGTTATAATGTTCATGTACATTGGAACTTCTATTAATTATTATTGTACATATTTGTAAATTTGTAATAAAGCTTTTTATCTATCTATCTATCTATCTGAAATGATATAAGAATTTCCAACTGCAGTTAAATAACTATCAGCCACAAACAGCTGGAAAATATTTCCATTTCTCCTCCACAAAAAAAAAAGAAAGGCTATTCATTGCAGGGGAAAAAAAAACAAAAATTTTTTTATAAGAAACTTAAAAATATAAAAATAAAAAATATAACATAAGAAAATAAAAGAATTAATTATAAAAAATTTATATGAAAGAAAAATATTTACCTATCTTTTAAAATATGTTTACAGATAATATCTATAGGTGAACAAAGATTGGAAAACACAATGTAAGAGATAAAGGGCGGTTAGTTTATTGAAATAATAAAGATGTTGAAACTATTATTTGTTTTTTTGTGTTCGGTCGAAATGCAATAGAGTAACATAGCGTTTTTTTATAATCAACTGATTTTTCATTTAGGAAACGAAATACTTAATATGTTTAAGCACGCGCCGTCTTCAAACTCTATTGTTTTGTTTGGTTTTTTTTTTTTCTTTCCCCCTTTATTTTGTTTAAATTTACTATATACGACGTTGAAAGGTTTATTTAAATAAATAAAAAGTACCCCCTCCTATTTGCTATTGAATATTTTAATCCGATTGAAATTTAAATAAATTATTTATATCAGAGATATCTTCCATGATAGCCTGTTTCTTTTATTGTAGTCATCGACCGGTTTCCGGCGTTCGCTCATCATCAGGATACGTTTGTCAAACAGTGTGATAACATAGATTTGCACAGAGCAAATTTATTTGATACACTGTGTATATCCTAGTTTAATTGGTACACAGGAGAGTATCAACTAAATTTGCCCGAAACCGGTCGATGACCACAAAATGAAGCAGGCTATCACTGAAAATATCTCTGATGCTTTCCACCTCTGCGGAACCAACCACAACAAATTATTTATATATAGAATCCTTGCACCTCTCCTTTATTTAATATATACAGCTCCCCAATTTCCACTCACCCAAATACCTCGGTGGCAAACACCTAAGCCGATGATACGGCAATCCTATAACCAAACCCCGAGCCTGTTATTGCTATCCGTTCGCATCAAACTCACCTGGCTTAGTGGAAAATCAAAGTAAATGTAGATAAATGCAAATACATAACATTCACCTTAAATCGTTAAAACCCTCCCACCACATACAGTCCATCTGCTGACCATGTGCATTATGTTCAACTATACCTAGAGCTACACAACAAACTTACATCGAATCCTCATACACGATTCAAACTATAATGGAGTTGATGAGGAGAGAAATTAGGTTTTATTAATTAGACGAGATATGAAGACACTGTTATTATTTAGCTATAAGTTTACACTGACTGCACTGGACTTGTAATGATTTTATAGAATAAAAGGTGAGAGTAGAGATATGACAAGATACGATGTATATGGTTGAATCTGATAGATATATATATATATATAGGTAGATTCTCACTGGCTTATATACAGGTTCTCCCACTCTAGCCTGCTTAAGTCAGAGAGTACCAGAGAGGGCCTGTTTTGTCTCTCTTAATTCTCTCTCTTGCCATTACAAAACGTTACGCTCTCCAAAATCTTTTTTTCGGCTCTTCTGTAGACTGCACATTATTCGCTCTAAATTATCTCATTTTAATAAAAGACTTTTAGATATCTCCTTACTGAGACCTCTATTATGGACATATGGACTAGAGAGAACTGTATGGGACGACAAAGCCGTTCCAACCTGAACCGAATCCCAAACCTTTCAATCTAAAATCCTTCGACATATCACAGGTTGTCCCTATTATGTATTCAAACTCAACTTATAGACTCACCTCAACATTCACTTCTTCACCACCCTTGCCACATCTATTTACAACAGATTTCATTCCAGTATTCAATCTCACTCTAATTCTCCAGCCCGGGCACTCAAACTAAATTTAGAGGTAAGGGAAAATATAAGCGAATTATTACAAAATGAACAATAAATACTGATAAATTAAATGAATTCGTATATATACTCAATAAATATATTCATACATTGCTCTTACATAACATAGTAACCTAAGTGACCTTTCAGTATTCGATATTCCTAAGAGACTGACTGGAAATCTCGATAACTAGCCAGTCAATATACACAAAACATAGACAAACAATAAATTACTATCATACAGTACATACACTCTGCATATTCAAAAGAATTTGCACAAGACATGCATTGTGTTGGAGCAAGCTCTCCATAACTTTCGCTTTCCGGTCATACAAACACATGAAATTGTGTTGCAACTATGAAATATACGTTATGTTATACAAAAAAAAGAAAAAAAGGACAAGTAAACATTTAAAGTCTGAATGTGTTATACCATTTTATTTTGCTCAAAATGTTTCCTTTTTAATTTCTTTTACTCCTTAAGGAGGATCTTGTCACATTTTCGACATCGAGTTTCACGAGAAATATATATTTTGAGGCTAGCTATAGCTATTGACATTCCATTTGAATATCATCACTATGGGATCTGGCAGGAAATTTAGCTGTCAAAATTCCTCAAACAGAAGTATTCACTGCACTGAATGGAACTTTTAGTTTGTTTTTTTTTGTGATTATCTCAAAAATGGCTTCAACGATTTTCATTAAACTACAAGTAAACTAAACTTCTTTCATCCGGTATTTTATCCGTCGTAGCATGCATATTAGTTTTGTTCCTGACCGGTTTCGGATATTCATCCATCGTCAGAGCAAATTCACCAAGTTCGTGTACAGAGTTCATTTCAACAAAATGTTTCTGTAGACTCACACTTCTTGTTGGTTGTCAACCAACATTTGTTTCACACGAAACGAGATTTTTTTTTTTTTTCTATAGATCTGCACATAAATAAATATATTATATAAAAAAAATAAATTTATAGATCTTCTGGAGTACAAGGAAGAACATAATTACGTCCTTGATCTTATGTAGTACTAAATTTTTATAATTTAGGAAATGTATTCGTAGAGATTTATATCAAGTTCTCATTCACATACATCTTAAGACGTGCCGAGGTCATACATGTGAATCAGTAGTTTTACGTATTTCAAGGCGAACGGAAATCAAATCTTGGAAACTATTCCTGTCCATTAAACGGATATTGCGTAATACAAAATCTCTTTATTTTGTATCTTACGAAAGATCTGCATACATTTATTTTATGTTAATATTATTAAATAGGCAACTGAGATAAATTCAAGCTATATGCGCAAATTTTCAAAGTTAATCTATTATTAATCAATAATCTATTATATTGATCTTTTAAGCTTGAACGGCCATACACAAGAAAAACACGTCGGTTTTCGGTTTATTATAAACTAACATTTCGCTTAAAATACTTCTACAGGATAGTGTTGACATGAATGTCAAAGTAACACTGGCAAACAAGCTGGGAAGAATCACTAGGAGAGGGGCAGGGCCTACTTACGCCGCCATCTTGCATGTAAGTGGCTGTAGTTGGTCGAAGTCTCAACATGTGCACTTACAGTATTATATTCATCGACAACTGGGTGGCAGTACCAATTTGGCAAGAGGAAAATTGTATAAATAGAGATGATGAACAATATCTGAACAGAACAAGTCTCCCCTACTCAGGGGAAGGAGAGATAAAAAAGGAAAGGAAAGAATGATTAACGGTTTTGTGGAATAAAACAAGGCTAGAATTTTGGCAGAAGAGCTGTGGGAAGAGTTAAGTCACCCACCAATCATATTAAGGAAACGAAAATTAAGCCACAAATATTTTTGCCTAATTAATTCATAGAAGCCTATTTATTTAGTTTTAATTATAATAATAATTTAAATTATCCTGTATTTATCCAATACTGTACTATACAATATAGTTTCAAGAGCCTAAGCCTTCATGCAATTTAAATTTGTTTTATTATAGACAAAACATTTGAAGTAATTGATAGCAGTAGTTGAAGCAGTTTAAGTAGCAGTTTAATTTGAATATCCAATAGTTAGTAATATATGACCCATCTCTCAATTGTGCTAGAAATCTCTTTTTTAATCTATACTGGGTGAACATTATGCACTGAAATTAAAGAGATCTAGCACAACAATCTTTGCTGTGATTTTTAAAGAATAACAACTTTGTTTTTGTATGAAAAGGATATATATCCAAGAAAGCCTGAGTTGGTCTTCAAAAATATCTTAATTCCGGATGGGTAAAAGAATATAAAAAAGATACTATGATGGTGAATTTCCTGACAGAAAATTGGTTTGCCGATTATTTTAAGCTAATTTGTTCGTGTGTCTTATAAATTTAAGAAATTGCAATTTGGGTCATATGAATCGTCTCATGTGTCGAAATCGTCCGGCTGCTATAGGTTGGGAATTCCTGCTTTAATTCAAGATTAATGGAGATAGAAACGGTCGGATAGGTATACAAATTTTGTACTGTTCTGTTGGTTTCCTCAAATTTCAACAATTCGAATGGATGTAATTTAGAATATATTGATAATTATCCCGACTGCAAATAACTTTCAGATAGTTGTAATTTCTTTCAGGAAATGATGATTGGTGGTGAAATGATGAATAATGAGGGTAATGTGATCGAGCATAGAGTTATGATGATTGTTAGTTGGTAGTTTGTTGAAGTAGAATAGTGTAGTGCTGCTATCCTGAGTCACTTAAACAGTGATGTAGTTCATTAGAACTCTTGCTTGTTCTGACGATGTTGAGCTATTGTGGCAACCTTAGTGAACCATTCAAGATTGGTGATGATATAGCAACAGATTTTATTCTTCAGGATTATCTGATGTCAGACTCTATAAAGTTGATTTGGTGTCTCACTCAAAAACTATTTAAATACGAGGTGAATGACTGGCTCAGGATCGACTTAATATTTAATTTCTTATCACTAGAGACGGTTTCTTGGTTGCCCGTCGTGGTTAAAGTCCATTCGCCAAGACACCGTTGTAGATGTGACAGAGAACTGAATGCGAAGCTGACCTGCGCTCAGATTTTGTGAGGTTGGCAATTAAACCTACGCCACTGCGACCCCTATGGTTTAAGAGGACTTAGAAGCCTGGATGGTAAAGCTTGATGGCATCAGTTGCCCCTCCTCGAAAAGGAGAAATCTCAGCCATATAAGCCGCTCACTCCGATAAAGTACTTGCAATAATGTTTTTTCTGTTGTGGTGGTTGGTTCCGCAGAGCTGGGAAGCATCAGATATATTTTCCATGGTAGCCTGCTTCATTTTGTGGTCATCGACCGGTTTCGGGCGTTCGCCCATCTTCAGGATGCATTTGTCAGATAGTGTGATAACACAGACTTGCACAGAGCAAATTCAGTTTATACACTCTGAGTAAAATGAATTTTCTTTGTGTAAGTCTGTGTTATCACACTGTGGGACAAACGCATCCTGAAGATGGGCGAACGCCCGACACCAGTCGATGACCACAAAATGGAGCAGAGCTACCACGGAAAATGTCTCTAATGTTTTTTCTTCTTCTTCCTGACAAAACTTACACAGGCTATCCGTTATCAGCTCCCTTGCGATGCATGTGTTGCTAGCACTATAGTGGCTAGCAAGGAGGTCTATAGTCAGCATGGCCCCATGACCTTGTTAGACTAACTCTGCAGTAAGCCTGGGCGAATAGCTGATAATAGACTTTTTCGCCTGCCTCTGGTCCTACCTAACCTAATCTAATTTGACGTGCGCTTGGAGCGCGGTTGTGGCGCCTTGATGCGTTGATAATAGAACTATGTATAACTATTATTTTAGCTTTGGAGAATTTCGTCTATTGGTTCCATTACTTAGTCAATAAATTAAAATAACAAAAAAAAAAAATATGTTTCTACCATCAAATTAATGAACCCGGTAATATAGTTCCCTTTTGGTATAACTTTACTTAAATTATGAAAGAAAAAAATAATTGAAATACTATGTTACTTTAAATTCAAGCCCCAAAAATTCAAGAGATTTTACATCAATAAGCACCACTAATAAGTATCTCCCCAATTTGAGATAACCAATCAGAATTGTTTATACTGTCATAGCATAGTATACATACCATAAAAGTTTAGATGCCTAAACTTATTAAAAGGGAGGGCAAAAAAAAACAAAAAACAATCAACCAAACAAATTTGAAATGAACAGAAGAATCGTGAAATGTTTTAGAAAAACTGGAACGTGCCTCAATGTTCTTCGACCATTTTATGCTCTCATTAGCAAGGCATTTTGACCAGTTGTGACGGTCGCCTTTTGATTCTTAAATCCCTTCCCCCCTTTTCATTCCTTCCTATCTTTGGCACTCGTTAAGGTGACATGTTTGTCACCTGAATGTTTGTGTGTATATGTGTTTGTGTGTGTGTTTTATGGAATCAGACCAGGAAAGATATTACAACGAACTTCTTTTAAAATCTTACCTTTTTTTTAAAAAAAAAAAAAAAATTATCTTTTGTGTACAATCTTTGGAATGTTAGTTGGTCCACACTTTTTAATTTTATATCCTTCTGCTCTTTGATATTAAATGAAAAAAGTACAACAATTTCATTAATTTTAATTATTTATTTAAGTCTTCTATTAATTTAATTCCCAAAACCAATATAACTTTTCTTATCTTAAATAAATTAATAAAAAGGCTTTTACTGAAATTCTATAAAATTTGCCATAATTAACTAAAGAAGATTTGGAAAAATTCGAAAGAATGAAAAGATCTTCTAGCTGGCTTTGTATATAAATTAGAAATTCAAAAATATTTAAAAAATCACCAGTATAAAAATTAAAATGAAAAATTTAGACATAATATTTTCAAAAATTAAAAAAATTTTCAAAATATGTAAAAATATCAGAGTCATTTTCCGTGGTACTCTGCTTCATTTTGTGGTCATCGACCACATATATTAGAAGCCACACGTACAAACTCATAAATTTTTTTCAAAAAACTGGGCATTAAGACATCCTTCCGAACAAACAACAAATTAGGCAACAAAATCCGCACTAGTACCGAGTTCACTGATGTGTATGACAGCAGTGGGGTTTACGAATTGAAATGCCCGGACTGTGACAACATTTACGTGGGACAGACTGGTAGAAAAATCAAGGAACGATTTATCGAACATATTAGATCATACAGGTACAACAAAGTTGACTCAAATTATGTTAATCACCTAAACACTAACAAACACAAACCCGATGACATCAATACCACGATGAAGCAAATGTATTCTGATCACAAAGGACGACGACTTGACATAATGAAACAACTCGAAATATACAAACACAAGACACCAAAACTTAATAAACGAAATAAACGAAATTTGCCAGTGAACCATTATTCAAAACACTCTTCCCACAATAGCAATAGAAACGCAATTACCAGTGCAAACATTATACATGGACCAAATAGTTCTTACACAGATTTCAGTTTTAGGTTTAGTTTTAAAATCTGCTAATTTTATATATATATTTAAAAAAAAAAAAATGTGTGCATATTTGGATGATGTATGATGTATGTGAATGTTGTGTAAAAAGGTGATATGTTGAGTGGAATGTATAATAAAAATCTTAGTTGTAAAAAAAACATATTTAGGTATACATGCTTGCCATGCTTGCGAGGATGTGAATGTTGGGTGAAAAAGTGAAATAATGACTGGAATGCATAATTATAAAAAACTTAATTATAAAAAATCGCTTAATTTTAAGTGATGTTAGTTTAAATCGTTATTTAATTTAATTTAAATTTATTTTATATATTTTATATTTTATTTTGATTAGTTAATTGTAAAGTAAATCTCCCTCCAACAACAGAGTTTAAAAATTAGACCCCCACGTGTTGTTTCCATTGTAAGGAAAATTTGCCCTTTAACAACCCAAACACGTGTTTTCCCACCCAGCTGACCATACCCCTTGACCTAGTTTAAGAGTTTAGTTTTAAATACAGTTAAACCAGTCAGTGTGAAAAACAAAGTTTGCTCTGTACAAGTCTGTGTTGTCACACTGTCTGAAAAAACGCATCCTGAAGATGGGCGAACGCCCGAAACCGGTCGATGACCACAAAATGAAGCAGGCTACCACGGAAAATGTCTCTGATACTTTCCAGCACTGCGGAACCAACACCACAACGACTATGTAAAAATATAGTTGGTATTTCGTTAAGTATTTGGGAGAAAATCAATTTTTTTGGATATGTTTTAGGGAAGATGTAACATTAAGCTTTTCACTAAAAGCATAATGGACGTTTCTACTAGCTATACAATATAAAAAACGGTAGAATTCCTAATATGAAGAAAATTGGTTAACAGGAAATCGGAAGTGCGATTTTACATAATTGGTTTCTAAGTTTTTGTAATTTTCTTCAAAAAAGCTAAAACACTTTTCTTTAAACATGGAATGCTATCTGTAAAGAGTTATAAAGATATCTATTTTATTAAATATGTGGATGGGTCCGCAATGCTGGATAACATCTGGTATTTTATCCGTCGTAGCATGCATATTCATTTGGTTTCTGACCGATTTTCAATTTTCATCCATCGTCAGAGCAAATTCACCAAGTTCAACCCATGCTATTTATTATACACTATTTTCTAATGTATAATCAAAATTCATAATAATTCCATTTTGGAGGGGAGGGATTAGCTAAGTGGTTAGCGCGTTGGACTCCCACAGGAGGTCCGGGTTTGAATCCAGAGCTACCCTTAGATTTTTTCTTCCTATGAGCCTCTACAGGTCACTGTTCGGTGATGGACAGTGTTGTCTTTAACGGGAGAACACTGTCCGGAGGCCGGCAGTGCACTGAGAAGGCTCCGGGCGCCAATGACCATAGATGTTGACGCGCCTTAAAATTAAAAAAAAAATATTCAATTTTGTCATTAAATACACACAGATAGTAACATAACCTTATAACCTTCCGCACATATATACAACCAACAAGTGTCGAGTGTAAGAGAAACATTACGTTGAAGAACGCTCTACACGAACTTGGTGAATTTGTTCTGACGATGGATGGAAATCTGAAACCGGTCAGAAACCAAATGAATATGCATGCTACGACGGATAAAATACCAGATATCTCTTTTATTTTTTGAGATAATATTCGGGAAAAGTTGATTTTTTTGGGTATCTGTGTAATCTGAGGTTTCAAATGCTGATGGTGTTTGTTGAATATTATTAGATCTGTTTTATAGACGATAAAAGGATACCGCACCATCTCCAATTGGCAGAAATATATATAATCTATACTTGTATAGAACAAAAATAGTTGCTAATTTCATTTTCAATCCTTGTATAAAATTACTCTGAAAACCAACAACCACATAAAGAGATATTAAAGTTTTCGCTTTCATCCGTTATTATTATCTGTTGTGCAACACTCGTCGACTTTCTCTCGTTGTTGCTAAATCATTTATAAAATGACATGATGGGAAGCAAATATGTGCTTCTATTCTGGGTACCTGACCACATGGGAAGTTTTGGAAATAAGGAGGTGGATAGATTTGCCAAATTAGGCGCCTCTCTCCCTTTCATTGGTCCCAAGCCTGCTGTTGGCGTGTCTTCTGGCACATGTCTGTCAGGCTTCCGGACATGAACAGCTTCACGGCATTCATCGTTATGGATGAGCTCAGTTGGTTTTCGGTAGTCCAAAATATTCATCGGGGGTCCGGACAGGGCTATTAGTGAGACGTTGCTGTGTTTTTCACGGAGCTGTCTCAGGCATCTGCTTGGATCTCTTACTGGACATTGTGGTTTAAGGAGGCATCTCTACATAATGGGGCTCATGCCGGTTCCATTTTGTAGAGTCTGTGAGACAGAGGAGGAAACACCCTTCCATCTTATGACTGATTGCCTGGGTTGTGAGGAAATTAGGTTCAGGATCTTTGGTCAGAAAACGATATCTGTGGAAGAGCTTAGGCTATTTCCGCTTAAGATTAATGTCCGATTTATTCGGACAGCGGTGAATCTTAGATGGATTAGATTCGGGTCTGGATATTTGTTCTAGACCCGGTTTGTTGTTATTTTTCTAGAGGTAGCATGGGCCCAGTGGGGCTTTGGATAGCGTAGGGTTTGATCTCTCCTCACAGACAAATAGTAATAATAATAATAATAATAATAATAATATTATAACATAAAGTGTATCTAGATTAACTATTAATATCTAGATAGAACAAAAATAGAGAGGAGTTATAAAACAATTTACCTCTCACTTACAGTTCTCACGTTGTTATTAATTATTACTTAAATAGATATCAGAGTGTAAATATTGAATAAAGCAGGTATTCACAGATTTAATAATCGTTTATAAAAAAAATTGTTTTTTTTTTTCTGAATATTTAGAAATTGAATTTGAGGCTCTTTTTTTTTTTTTTTATTCAACTTTTTATATTCAGTTTACGAATGTAAACTAATTGGTCAGATTGGATGTAATTTTATGAGCAGTTTAATTTGAAATTTCGGCCACTATTAAAAAAAAAAAAAATCCGGTTAACGTTCAGAGCTAAAATACCATCAATTATCCATTCAAAACAGGAGGGGAAAAAACCGAATGAGTGAAAGTAAAAATGTTAATGAATATACAGTGTAATGAATGAGTGAGAAGTGGCTGTATAAAAAAAAAAAGACTGAAGGAGAATATTGTAATCACAAAATGATTAGTGATTATTTACTCCCATTTCAAATTTAATGATTGGGCACCAAGTTATAATCAATCAGTTTTTAACGGCTGCCTGGTTTTATAGATTGAAAATAATCAGTAGGAAGTTATAATCCAATTTCACTAATTAATTTGGACAAATAACCCAATTTAAGACCACATTTTGCCAATAAATAAGTATAGGATTACTAATTTCTATTTCTTTTACTAGATTTTTTGAAAGATAATTGTAGAATTTGAACATTTTTATCAGTCATTGGTTATAATTTGATTTTTTTTTTTGTTACAAACTAATAAGCACGTTTTAATTTAGTTGATTCCAATAAAAGTGATTCCTTTTGAGTTGTCTTTCTCTTTAATTTTTACAATCAAAACATTTTCAATTTAATCGTTGAAGATTTCTATGTTATGTAGGTTAATTGGTTATATTATCCGTATATGCTATAGCAGATATAATTTTGTTTTCCCTTTGAGAGAAAACATTTATAGAAGGAGCTCAGGACAGAATCAATAATTAGTGTTTGTTGTTTAATTGAAGATGTCAGCTGATATTAAAACCAGAATAAAATCGAGTAACACTTCCTTTACTTACGTGGGGCGCCTTACTTACATGACAGATCAAGGGAAAAATCCAACGATGCTTATAATGCAAATATTTCCTCAGAATCCTTATTATTCTATTTTGACATCCTAATTATTATGCTATGTTCTGGAAATCTTGTATGTTTTAGAATTTTTCTAATAAAAAATTGCATCGTTTACTAATAATTTTCCTTTAGTGATTTTGGCTATGAGTAAAATAAATTAAGAATCATTTATTTATTTCTTTTTTAGTGAAATTAATTAGAAAACTAAATTCACTGCAGGGAAGAGAATAGCTAAGTGGTTAGCGTACTGGACTCCCCGGGTTCGTGCCCCCAGCTGTGCTACCCTTGGATTTTTTTTTCTACCTAGGAGCTTCTACCGCTCACTGTCCGGTGATGGATAGTGTTGTCTGTAGCGAGAGAACACTATACTTAGGCCGGCAGTGCACTGAGAAAGCTCCAGGCGCCAATGACGATAAATGTTGACGCGCCTGAAATTAACAAAAAAAAAAAAAAATTCACTGCAACCTCGATTTTTTCTTTTGCTGTTTTATGTTTGGACACTTGTCTTTAAACGAACAGAAATGAGCATACAGGGTAAGGCGATTGACATGGTGGTCACAGTAAACCCAGTAAGGTTCACAATACGAGGTTTATAGACGATATGGTTGTCTAGCATATAGTTTTTTGGAAGATCTACAACGCTAACTTAAGAAAAACACCATACGTGTATATATATATATCCATACTATATATATATATATATATATATACATACAGGGTGTCCCAAGGTATATGGATAATGAATTTTTTTCTCGGAAACTAAGATAGCTGGAAAAAAACTAAAAAATACGTGTCCCCGTAGTATTTGTTAGAAATCCAAATTTAATTTGCAAATTTGTTTTGGAGCTTCAAGAAGCGAGATACAGGCACCAACTTCATTTTTTCAAATGGGGAAGTGTGACTTTTATTTAAGAAATAGATTCCTCTATTTTTTGTAAGAAAAATTTACTTGAACGGCTTTTTTCTGTGAGCGATATTTTACAAGTTATGAATGAAAACATGATTCTTATAAGAAATTTCAAAATGATATTATAACGGTTTTTTGATTGAATAAGAAGAAAAGTACTATTTTATTATAAATTTTACTCCTCATTAATTACAGATCTTGCTCGAACTGGCCCCCACCATTAGAGATGTATTTCTTTGGTCGTAAGGTACAATGCGACAGGAAAAAGCATGTGTATGCATCTGTTACGGTAGGGGCCAGTTCGAGCAAGATCTGTAATTAATGAGGAGTAAAATTTATAATAAAATAGTACTTTTCTTCTTATTCAATCAAAAAACCATTACAATATCATTTTGAAATTTCTTATAGGAATCATGTTTTCATTCATAACTTGTAAAATATCGCTCAAAGAAAAAAAACCGTTCAAGTAAATTTTTCTTACAAAAAATAGAGGAATCTATTTCTTAAATAAAAACCACACCTCCCCATTTGAAAAAATGAAGTTGGTGCCTGTATCTCGCTTCTCAAAACACCAAAACAAATTTGCAAATTAAATTTGGATTTCTAACAAAAAACTACGGGGACCCATATTTTTTAGTTTTTTTTCTAGCTATCTTAGTTTCCGAGAAAAAGTCGTTATCCATATACTTTGGGACACCCTGTGTATATATACAGGGGAGCTAGGCCTAAGAAGAAGAGTAATCGACATCCAATCAACAATCATTCTACTTTCTAATTCTCAGCCAGTCTGTCTCTCTCTCTCTCTCTCTCTCTCTCTTAATTATTCTCTCGTTACCTTATTCTCTAACATTTATTAACAGTCTGAAGTCCTTGCAGTTAGTGCTTCCAATTGGAATACACAGTTTTCAGCATATCTATTAGTGTATTTCCTCTTCATCATTCCTAAATTCATCTCTCTAATTGTTGTAGTTGGTTCCGCAGAGCTAGAAAGCATCACAGATATTTTCCATGATAGCCTGCTTCTTTTTGTGGTGATCGACTGGTTTTCGGGCGTTCGCCCATCCATCATCAGTATGTTTTTGTCAAAACTGTGTGATTAATAACGGACTTGGACAGAGCAAATTTAGTTGATAGTGTCGATGACCACAAAAAGAAGCACATAGGCTAACACGGAAAATATCACTGATTCTCTTTAATTCTCTCTCCTTCTGACCTCCATTATAAGTGGTTTAACAATAAATGTGAAAAAAAACTCAATTTTTATTCACAGAGAACCTCACTACTTTCATTTCCGGTGAAAACTCAATTTAACGATGAAGTGAAACGATCGCAATACTAAGCAATAAGGGAAAATGTATAAAAAAAAATCTGGTGTGAAACACTCACACTACTTTCTCTCTAACACCAGTTTTTCCTAAATTGTAATTGACAAATTATATAGTTAGTGCACCAAAATTTAATGAAATTCGTCGGGGTTCGTGGAAATTCATCGAAAACTGAAGAAAAAAAAAAACTGTTCAGTAAAAGCTCACTTCCGATTTACTAATTTTTCTTGAAACTCGTAATTTTTTGGCCATCCATTTTATTCCTAATTAATTCTATTTGGATGGTAGAATTGTATAATCAACTATGATATGCACTTTACAGAAAAACATATTCCCACTCCTCCCCCAATAGCCCCCCTAAATGACATTACCAGGAGAAATGTTTCAAATGAAAGTTGTAGATCTTTGTATGTGTAGTTCACATTCATAGTGCAAAGAAAATCGTTGTGCCGTTTTCGAGAAAATACCAAAAAACGGTCTGTAAAATATCAGTAAAAAAACGCAATTCCGGTCGTACGATTTATTTCAAACTCGGAATTTCAACAACATATTTAATTCTAATTAATATTATTTAGAAGACAGAATTGTATAGTAAACGGAAATAGCACTTTAGAGTACAACCTGCCCACCCCGTCCCCTAAAAGTGCCCTTAAATGCATTTTATCGCAGAAATGTTTCAAATAAAAATTGTAGATCTTTGTATGTGTAGTTGATATACAGCTTGAAGAAAATCGTTGATAAAGAGCTTGAAAAAATCGTCGGAGCCATTTCTGAGGAAATCGCAAGAAAGTGGAAAAAACCATTCAGTAAAGTGGTACTTCCGGTTGAGGGATTTTGACAGATGACCTACTGTCGAATCCCATGGTGATGCCTAATCGGAATATCAAGTTTGAACTTTCTACGATTATTCGATTTGGAGCTATGCTGTTCATATATATATATATATATATATATTTATAATACACACACACACAGACCAATTTCTAAAAACCACTTTTTTGGGCTCAGGGGACCTTAAAACGGATATTTCCCGTGAAATCAAAAATTCTCGATATGAAAAATTTGGCACGATTACAATACTTCGTCTTACTTAGAGTAATAGAATGCAAAAATAAAACGTAAAATTTCTGTTCAAAATGTGGGTGGGTCCGCAATGCTGGATAATATCCGGTATTTTATCCTTCGTAGCATGCATATTGGTTTTGTTCCTAACCGGTTTTGGTTTTTTATTCATTGTCAGGGCAAATTCACCAAGTTGGTATATCACTTCATTTCACTTCATTTCATTATCATTTCACTTCAACGAAATGTTTTCTGTTTATTAGTTGATAACATTTATTTTACACAGAAACTTTAAGTTTTAAGTGTAGTTTTCTGTAACTATATTGCTAAATGACCGGCTATTAGAAAGTTTATATGTAATGAGTATTTAATTGTTACAAACAATCTGTTAAAATTTAACAAAACGATAAAACAGGTCAGATTAAAATTGCCACCCTCAAAAAAATTATTAAATAATTTATCAGACATTTCATCCATGAATTATTATTACATTCAACAGGTAGAAAATCCAGTTTCACAATTTTTTTTTTTATAAATTAAAAGTTTGTAGAAAAGTTGCCAAGATGACAATTTATACAAAAAGAACGCCCCCCTAATTATTGTCTTCAAAACAAAAACTTAAACAATTGTGAAACACACAAGAGCCCCTTGCAATTATAATGAAGTTAAAATTTTTACGCACACGCATATTGGTATATATATATATAGAATGGCATTTATTAAGGTGCTATAACACCTGCTGGCGTATGAATAATGGGAGACACCATATTAGTGAGGAATTCCATGATAGGCTCGTTTCATTTTCTTTGCACACACTTCTGCGCGTATCTTTTCTTATTCTTAAATAATAAAAAAAAAACCTTTTGTACGAATAAATAATGACAGAATGATGTGTATATCCATTTCGTTACTGTTTTCTTCATCTTTTTTTTTAAATAAGAGAAGAAACCCTTTTATAATGTAAATCACAAGCTGCAAAATATACCCTTGTGCTATTAAAAATGATGTAGCCTTAGCCAAACCAAACAAGAGGTCCCTTTTGTATCTACTAACATAGATAATTATGTTCAATAAGGGCTATGTGGTTATCATATTTTTTGTTTGCATCCTATAACCCTGCCAGCCGTCTAGGAACCCGTTAAGGAACCGTCCTAGTTTAAAAAAAAAATTGTAATGAGTAGAAAGAAAATTATATATATATATTAATTATCGAAGGGTATATATCTTATACCGTTATGTTTAAAACAAAGTATTTTGCTAATAACTCTGAATAATACAATAGCGTTAATGTAATTGACTTTTGGGGAGGGTGCCGGGATATGTCAACGGGAAAGGTAATGAAGAGTAGCCGACACCTGGTAAAACCCTTGGCAAAATAAGACGCTGCATCTCCTCTCTTGGGTGGGAACCTGAGCCCTTTTGTGGTAGTCAACGACCAGATATTCTTGGAAGAAATCCAGTAAGAGGAGGTGGCGAAAAGAGCATGCCTCTGGAACACTTTCCTGAGTGACTGAGGCAGGCCGAGATCTGTCTCGGAGGTTCTATCCAGGAAAGATCGAAGACCTGCATCAGTTTGAGTAAAAACAAGATCCATATTCTTGCAGGATTTCTTAGGGGGGGGGGATTCAGACGCAGGGAATATCTGAGGAAGCTGGGCCTAGTAGATGATGTTGTACATTCAGATTCTATGGGGAAACGGAGGAAATTCCAATACATCTCCTGACGCCGTCATCCAAAAAAGATTCAACAGCTTCCTCAACTTGGAGAGGGTGCTGTACATGAGCAAGTAGAATGGGCACAATAGATCATCTGAGGGTCGTAGTACAAAAACCCTCCAAAAAAAAAAAATTAACTGTTTTGTTTGTTTTTTTTAATAAGTTTTAATTCATTTTAGGAAAGCAATAAAGTTAGAAGCACATGCAGATGAATTAGCCGCAGATATATCTTGTAGTTATTGATTGGTCCCTCATTCTGGTTTCGAATATTTTGCTTTACTTTCTCTTACTCCTAGTATAAGAGGAAATATTGTAATCGTATCAAATTTTCGATATCTAGTTCTCACCAGAAAATGGTCTGTATATATGTGAACAGTATAGCTCAAAAAACTAAAAATCACAGAAAAGTAAAAATTGGTATTCCGTTAAAGTATCACCATGGGACCTGACAATAACACTATGTTCCAAATTCCTCAACCGGAAGTACCACTTTACTAAATTTTTTTTCTACTTTTTCGATGTCTCAGAACCAACTATTTTCTTTAAACTTGGAATATCAATATTATACATACTAAAAACAACAATTTTTATTTGAAATATGATGGGGCGGAGTTATGTTTTCCTCTTAAATGCTATTTCAGTTTATTATACAATTCTATCATCTAAATAAAATTAATTAGACGTAAATATATTGTAAAAAATTCTGAATTTGAAAGAAAATCCGTTGACCGGAAATGCGTTTCTATTGAAATTCTCAAAAACAGCTTCAACAATTTTTTTTTTAAGCTTAATATATAACGATTACACGTTATATAGGGGCGCCTCTATTGGATACCCGGACATGCGGGAATAGACGGCAATGAGAGGGCAGATCAGTTGGCTAGGGAGCGATCATCACTACCATTTTATGGTCCTGAACCAGCCCTGGCCATCACAAAGACATTTTGCGACAAACAGATTAGACTTTGGGAGGTGAGAGTTTTGGAGAAACGCTGGGGGGACACGCAGGGGTGCCTCCAAGCCCAAAGATTTATAAAGGCAAATAAGCATGGAATTTCGGAGTATCTCCTGTCCCTTAGTATGACGGGTCTGAGGACCTTGGTTGGGATAGTGACTGGACACACTTGGGTGTCCCAGTCACTTGTTTAACATAGGGAGGACGTCTAGTCCCATTTGACAGAACTGCGATGACGGAGTTAGGGTAACGGTGTACCACTACTTATGTCAGTGTCCCCGTTTCGCTGGAACTAGGTTTCGCGTATTTGTGAGGGCACCACTCTCGCAGGATTGCCTGGGCGAGTTGGAGTTTAGGGATATCTTGGGATATTGTAGATTAACCGGTAAGCTTCCGGGGGAGATTAATTAAGGGAACTTGAGGGGGAATCGGGGGGATAAAAGCCACATAGGCTTAGGTCCCGCGCTATTAGGCACTCGACTAATAATAATAATCATAATAATAACGATTACCCATACAAAGAGCTACAACTTTTTTTTATATGGAATATATCTCAGTAAAAATTCATTTAAGGTGATTTTTTGGGGTGAGTGGGGGGGGTTATGTTTTCCTCTAAAGTGCAATAATTTTAGATTATTATACAATTCTGCCATCTAAATAATATTTATTAATTAAAATCAAATATATGATTAAATTTTAAATTTGAAGTAAATCGTTTAACCGGAAGTGTGTTTTTTTACTGAAATTATTTCCGTTTTCTACCTAATTTTATGCATAAACAAATCTTTCAGATTTCATTAAATTTATTACACTAACTCTGAATACAAATACGTATCACTTTTGTCGGGAATATGTTTCCGATTAAGTTCATTTAAACAAATTTTGGCGGTGGGAAAGTGAGTGTATGGTTTCCTCAAAAAATTCATTTTTTTAATCTTGGAGCTTTGTATTTTCAACACAAAAAATCTTTAAAATATAACAATGCTTCTGAAACAGCTCTCTTAAAACATCACAAAACAACAAAACATAGTTTTAATTTTGATAACGCCACAATAGTTGACAGGGAAAAAAATTTAAACAAAAGAAAAACACTTGAAGCGGTTTATATCGCTTTGAATGAAGACAAAATAGTCAATGATCGTAAGGAAGGAGCCCAAGTAAAACTATACGCTAATGTAATAAATATTTTAAAAAAACATATATAACATTCGCTAAAAAATAATAACCTGCTTCTTTACTACCTATCCACATAGCTGGAAAAACAGCCAACTATATAGAAAAATAGTACTTTCTTTGGTCACCAAGTTAACAAAATATATAAAAAAAAGTCATTTTATATTTGTATAAAATTTACATATCACTCATTCAACATTAAATAAATTAAACTAATAAAAACACAAAACTTTTTATTTAAAAAATAGTATTTAAATAAAACAAGGCATTTAAATATAATTAAGCAGGTAACCGTCCTACAAAAACCCTGTTCTCAGTTAGTTACCCAGATATACGCTATAAGTAAGGGTCAACCCAAACATACAGTAAGTAGCTATTATAAAAATTCTGTCCAAATTATTATTTCTAAATTAAAAATTAAATCATATAATTAAATTCTCTCCTTAAGCGGCGTTTACACGATCAATAATATTGACAATACTTTAGAGTATTGACAATAATATTGATCGTGTAAAGTGAAAAAAATGTATTGATGGTCGGTATTGACAAGAGTATTGATGAAATTCAGATTTTCTATCAATACTGAGAATTGGAGGGGATATCGACAATATTATTGGTCAGTTCAATAGTTTTATCGAACGTTGCAACTAACCTGTACAAAACAAAAGCGATACTATTATAATAGGTTAAAGAATTCTATGTAATGAACATCTCCTATAATATATTAAAGTTGACTGGCCCAATTAATTTAAAATTTCCATTTTAAGAAAACATTTCAGTTTGAACTCTGACAATTGCACTATTAGAAAAATCGTATGAGTGTTTCGCTGTTAATTTAATTTTTTGTATCAAAAAAGGGTTTTTATATGCCATGCTGTTTAATATAGAGAGAAAATAGGCTTCTAACTTTCCTTCCGAATGGTAGGCATATTAAATCACTACATGTCTACATGAAAAGTCAATCAAACAATTTTCCTTGTTTATGCCTGATTTTGGTGGAGTGTTAGATAAAGATTTAGTATTTTGCCTTCTAAGGTGTTAATAAAAAATAAATGTATCTAAAACATGCAACACAAAATTACCAGAATTATATTATATTTTTATTAAATATATCATTAGGATAAATGTTTATTTTCGATGTTTTATAAAGGAATTAATTAAGAGTGAACGATAGTGGAAGTAATTTAAATAAGAAACATTAGAGCTGTCCCCCTTGAGTTTTCTATACAATATTAATAAAGTGAGCAGCAGGGTAAAGAGCTAACTATAACCATGGGCCAAAATAATAGCTACGCAAGCTTTAGAACGATTATTCATTTTTTAAAGATTAAAAAAAAAACAACTAAACTGATGAGTATAAACACGTAAATACACTCTCCTAGTGGCAGAAATAGTAAGTAGTATTGACAATAATATTGATCGTGTAAAGTAATGAAATATTGATAGTGGTTAGTATGAGTATTGATGGAAATATTGTCAATACTGGTATTGACAATAATATTGATCGTGTAAACGCCGCTTTAGGCCTGGAAAAAACAATAATCAATACTACAGACAAGCAAATAAACTTTAAAATAGAACACTAACCACGTGGTTTAAGAATATATGACGCTGATACAATTATATATCCAAGTTTATCAAAGGAATCAACATAATAACATAAAACTTATGCAAAATAATGATGTATTTAAAACTGATTAACAAAAAATATATATATATAAAAAAATGACTAAATTTAGGTAAGTAATAAAAAATAATCTGTAGACATAATCAATTGTATTATATAGTATATTAATATAAAAAAAGTTATTTGATATAATTATATTCATATTAATTTATAATAATTTCAAAAATTTATATTACAGAAAAAGCATACTCTAATCAAAATTAAACTACTTGATAATGGCAAGTGAATAGCCGAAACGTCATAGAAAGAAATGTAAAAAATTTTTATATATTTTTAATATATAATAAAACTTCAGGCTGTAAAACTGGTTCAGAATTTATTGGAATTCAAATCAATCCATCATTTTTTTTTAAGGTTCGAATCTCCAATTGATATAAAATTGAAGACAAGCAAATATTTAGTATAAATTATAAAGTTTAAAGAAAATCCAAATTTTTATTCTCCATACGGTAGCTCTCTGGTAAAAGACAAGACATGAACACCAAGATGTACTAAAGGTATTATTTCAGGGATGTAATATTTAGATAACAAAAGAAGCAACTAGCTAACCAGATGTGTTTTCAAGAAGCCAATACTGAGTTAAAGATTTTTCAAGTTTATTTGCCCAGTGAAAAATAGTCAAGCACCATACCACTTTCTATCTATTATTTGTATAAATATGTAAAAAGGTGCTTTATGATAATTGAGACGGACAGGTGCCAGATGGCAGGTAGGTAGGCCACATTCCATTCCACCACGTACCACATATACCTTCAGTTACCGGTAAACACAACCCTTCTCAGCAGCTACGAACTCTTGTTTGTCAGGATACAATAACTGAGAAATGAAGGTTCAACATTTTCCATATTGTGGCATTTATTAAAAAAAAAAAATTTTTTTCATAATATTTCATAAAATGAACTTTAGATATTTTATAATTTATTTATTTATGCTCAAAGGTCTTGTTATTTAAATTAATGCATAATTATTTCTTTGTGATGTTTAATAATTCGTTGAGAATTCAGGACAACCTTTTTCTTGACCCAGTTGTCAAATTCCAAACCGGCCATATTTGTGCACAATAAAAATGTTTTATGAGAAAATACAGAATTGGTCAATATTTCCCAATATTTTCGATGAGCGGCACAATTTGAGTTTGAAAAAAAAAAAATCCCCGTGAAACTCCATTATTTTTTAGTATAAAAATGTCTCAATGTTTAAGACAAAAATGAGTCTCAACGTTTTCAACGTTCACTTCTCTCCTACCCTAAAGAGTTCCTGAAGAAGGGCACCAATCGTAACCGAAACGTAAAGCAACAAAGAAATTTTTTTTTTTCTTCAAAAACTCCTATCGCCATTGCCATACAAACCTCTCATTAAAAATGTATAAATTGCCATAATCATAATGCACTCACGTAAATACATTTTTTTGAATATCTGGATGTGTGTGCAATGCTGGATAACATCTGATATTTAATCCGGTTTCGGATATTCATCTATCGTCAGAGCAAATTCACCAAGTTCGTGTAGAGAGTTCACTTCAACATAATGTTTCTAGTGCACTCACACTTGTTGGTTACCATTCCGTTAAAGTGAACTCTCTATACGAATTTAGTGATTTTGCTCAGACGATGGATGAAAATTCGAAACCGGCAAGGAACAATATACAAAAATGGATGCTACGACGGATAAACTACGACTAAGTCGTACGACTACATATAATAAAAAAAACAAAAAAAAAAATCTGGTGTAAAACACTCACACAACTTTCTCTTATTCCAGCTCTCAAAATTATAATTGACAAATTTTTATAGTTTATATACCAAATTTAATGAAATTCGTCGAAAACTGAAAAAAAAAAAACTGTCCAGTAAAAGTGCACTTCCGGTTTATTAATTTTCTTGAAACTCGGAATTTTGGCCATCTATTTATTTCTAATTAATTTTGTTTAGATTGTAGAATTGTACAATCAACTATGATAGCACTTCAGAGAAAAACATAACCCCGACTCTCCCCTAAAAGTGCCCTTAAATGAATTTTCCCAGAGAAGTGTTTGAAAAAAAAGTGTTGTAGACCTTTGTATGTTTAGTTTATATAGGAAGTTTCAAGAAAATCATCGGAGCGATTTTTGAGAAAATCGCGAAAAAGTGAAAAAATAATTTAGTAAAGTGCTAATGTAAACGCACTTCCGGTTATCCGATTTTTTTCAAACTCGGAATTTCAAAAATATATTCAATTCTAATTAACAATATTTAGATGACAGAATTGTCTAATAAACTGAAATAGCACTTTAGAGGGGAACCTAACCCCTCCCCTCCCTCATAACTGCCCTTAAATGAATTTTCCCAGAGAAATGTTACAAATAAATGTACAAAGAATTGTTACAAATAAATGTATGAGTAGTTGATGTACTAAGTTTGAAGAAAATCGTCGGAGCCATTTTTGAGTAAAACGCAAAAAAGTTAAAAAAAGCTACTAGTGAAGTGGTACTTCCGGTGGAGGAATTATGACAGATAACGTACTGTCAGATCCCATGGTGATATCTAAACGGAATATCAACTTTCAACTTGTTTTTCATTTTTGAGCTATGCTCATCAAATACACACACACACACACACAGACCATTTGCTAAAAACCTTGTAACCAGGGGGACCTGAAAACGGATATTTCCGATGAAAACTCGATATCAAAAATTTGACACGATTACAATATTTCCTCTTACTAGGAGTAAGAGAAAGTAAGAAAAAATCTGGTATTATTATTATTATTCGCGAAAGGGGAGGGCAAAACCCTACGCTATCCAAAGCCCCCCAGGGCCCATATAGCTACCCCTAAAGAATAACAACCACTGGGTCTAGAAT
Source organism: Triatoma infestans (assembly GCA_011037195.1). NCBI lineage: Eukaryota > Metazoa > Arthropoda > Insecta > Hemiptera > Reduviidae > Triatoma > Triatoma infestans. Next base: position 52,990 of record JAAEAF010013655.1, read on the forward strand.
ACAAATCCAGGCCCAGGATTCAACCATCTAAGTTTCACAACAGACCGAACAAATCGGACCAAAACCTTAAAAGGACACAGCTTAAGATCCTCTACCGACATCCTATTCCGGCCGAAGTTCCTAAACCTAATCTCCTCACAACCCAAACAATTCGTCATCAGATGCATGGGTGTTTCCTCCTCAGTTTCACAAACTCTACAAAAGGGGTCAGGCACAAGTCCCATTATATAGAGATGCCTCCTTAAACCACAATGCCCAGTGAGGAATCCAACCAGATACCTGAGGGAGGTCCGTGAAAGACATCGGACCCCACTACTCGAAGCTCCGTCCGGGCCCCCAATGAGCATTTTAGACTGCCGACAACCCACTGCACTCATCCATAAGGATGAGTGCTGTGAGGTCATCCACGTCTGAAAGCCCGACAAACATGTGTCAGAAGACACACCAACAGCAGGCTCTGGACCAATGAAAGGGAGAGAGGCACCTAATTTGGCAAACCTATCCACCTCCTCATTCCCAAAAATTCCCATATGACCTGGAACCCAGACCAGAAGCACATCCTTTAATAAAGAAAGATCTTCCAGTCTTCTAGAACATTCCAACACCAATCTGGAAGTGAAGACACATGAATTAAGCGCCTTCAACGCAGCCTGGCTGTCCGAGCAGATACAAACACCTTTTAAATTAGTGTTACGCACCCTCTCATCCAAAATACAGCAAAGAATTGCATAAACCTCAGCCTGGAAAACGGTGGCCCACTCACCAAGAGGCGCTACCAAATGATCTCCCGTCTCAAAATAGACGGCAGCCCCAGACCTACCATCCATCCTGGAACCGTCCGTGTAGCATCGAAGATAATTCTCAGGAATCACAGCAGACGGACCCAGGGTTAACCAATCTTCCCTAGAAGGCAACCTAACCCTGTAGGAATGACCAAAGACAAAAGTTTTCAGATTCCTATCAGAAGGAAAGCCTGTAATGGGAATCCTTAAAAGCATCTCACGATAAATGGTAGAATGACCATATCGCTTACCCTGCCAAAAACCTGCCTGTTTAATTCTATAACAGGCTTTCATTGCCTGGTTTTTCACCTCCACAAAGAGAGGTGGAATCCCTAACAAAGTCTCCATAGATGCGGTCGGTGTAGTCCGAAACGCTCCAGTCACCGCCAGACAAGCCAAGCGTTGGACTTCTTCCAACAGCTGCCTAGCGGATCGTGTTTCAATGCGACGCCACCACACCAAAGCCGCATATACCAATCTAGGTTTAATGACCATGCAATAAATCCAGAACATCATCTTGGGAGTGATTCCCCAATTCTTACCAACAACTCTTCGACATTGCCAAAAGGAGATTATCGCCTTTTGATGTTGTGTCTTAACATGCTCCGACCAGTTGAATTTACTGTCGAGAACTACCCCAAGGAACTTCACTGATTTGCTAACCTTTATGGAAGTACCTAACAACCTAGGAGGTGTAAAACCTACTATCTTCCTTCTATGAGTGAATAGAATTGCCTGGGTCTTCATAGGATTAATAGAAAGACCCTTATCCTGTGCCCAACAATATACCATATTAAGGGCGCTTTGCATTAGGTCCGAAATAGTGGACAAACAGCGCCCTAACAATAAAATGACACCATCATCGGCATATGCTTGCACATAAAATCCCGATGAGTTCAGCCTAACCAAAAGGTCATCCATGACGACGCACCACAACTTTGGTGAGAGACAACCCCCTTGAGGGCACCCTCTCCCCGCTTTTACTATCACGGTGCGCCCGCCAAGGGATGCCTGTATAACCCTACTCCTAAGATAGACACCTATCCAATTGATTAAGACGGGATGTATACCTTTTCGAACCAAGGCATCTTCGAGAGCATCAAACGATACTCTGTCAAATGCCCCCTCAACATCAAAGAAACACCCTAGGGCATATTCTTTTATTTCCAAAGCAGATTCTATCCTACCGACGAGACAATGCAATGCAGTCTCTGTCGACTTACCCACAATATAAGCATGTTGGTTAGGATGGAGTGGATGATCCCTTAATGGGCCATCAGTAATATACCTATCCACCAACCTTTCCAAAGTTTTCAAGAAGAAAGACATAAGACTAATGGGTCTAAATGCCTTGGGGTCAGAGTAGTCATTTCTTCCCGGCTTGGGAATAAAGACTACTCTTACTTCTCTCCATAATGTTGGTACATAACCAAACATCAAACATCCTTTAAACAATCTTAGCAATACCTTCGTCAGCACGTCCCCACCCTTTTGCAACAGACAAGGATAAATCCCGTCCGGTCCAGGTGACTTGAAAGGTGAGAAACTTTGTACTGCCCACCTGACTCTATCCTGTGTAACTACCCCATCTAAGGTGGATACATCTTCAAGGTTCCATCTCCTTCCACACACCAAAGACGAAGCAGCATTCAAACCAATATTATCCGGGAAGTGAGTATCAAGCAAAAGCTGCAGTGTCTCCCCTTCCCCCCCTGTAAAGGAACCATCAGGGTATCGTAGGGTACCTAACTGACTGTCCCTATCCTTACTAAGAATCCGTACCAATCTAGATGATTCCTGGAACGAATTTATATCCTCACAAAAGGATCTCCAGGAATTCCTCTTGGCTCTCCTCAGAGCATATTTATATGCTCTTTTAATACTGTTATAACTATCCCATGATTCCGAAGAATCAGCAAGGACAGCCTTCCTGTATGAGCCCCTTACCTGTCTCCTTAGTTTTTCCAACGAAGAGGACCACCAGGGGTTCTTACTACCCTTAACCACCTTGGGAGGACAAGACTCCTCGAATGAGAATCTAATGTGTTCATGAAGAATACCAGCCTCCCTTTCCAATTCCTCTATACCATCAGGGGCTTCTGATTGGATAGTCAGTTTATCTTCAATAATTCTAGAATATAAACCCCAATCCGCCCTCCTAGGATTCCTATAACTAGCCAGGGTAATTGGATCAATCCCCAGACTAAACCTAATCATCCTGTGATCGGAGATAGAAGCCTCAGGACTCACCCTCCAATCTTTAATCAGACCACTAAAATTCCTAGAAGCAAGGGAAATATCAATAACCTGTCTTCTAATCCTAGTAACAAAAGTGGGTTCAGTACCCCTATTCAGGACCTCTAATCGCGTGCCCACCAGGAAATCCATGAGAGCGCGACCCCTACCATTGGTGTCGCTGCTACCCCAGACGACATGATGCGCATTCGCGTCACACCCTATTATAATAGGTATGTCATTGGTCTCCGAATACTGAACCAAACCCATGAACTCCTGAGGAGGAGGAGAGGGGCCATCATAGGGGAAGTAAGCCGAAGCCACAACTACGTCGCGACGACGCCCACCAACCCCCAGACCAACCCTCACCGCCACCAAGTCCCGACAGCAGAACTGTCGAAGCAGGACAGCGTCGACACCCCGACTGGCAAAAATACATGCCCTAGGAATGTCCCCGCCATCCGCCACGAATAGTCTGCCATCAACCACACTCAGTCCTCGAACCAAACCTTTAAAGGCATAAGGTTCTTGTATTAAAATAAAATATGTATGCAACTTAGCAATACAGCGGCATAAGTTAGCCGTTGCATCTTTGCTATGCTGCAAGTTAATTTGTATCATCTCTACCCTGTCAACCGCCATAATCACAAGTCAACATCGGAAGAGTTAGATCCTAATAAAACACGGGTAGGAAACAGATAGGTGAAAAACAAAACAATAATAATAATAATAATAATAATAATAGCAATAATAATGATAATAATAATCACCACCTACCTTATTTGCTGCCATCTTGGTCAGCCCTACCTGTATCCTGCTCCATTGCCTCAGAAGAAGTGGTAGGAGCATCCTCATCTTCCTTCTTCAACCTGATGAAGAGCCTGCCCATCTCAAAGAAAAGACGGAAGTCAACTTCCTTCAACGCCTGGACAGAAGCATCATCAATCCTGTAAGCCAAGGATACTCCTTTCTCGACTTGTTGTCGATACACGTTCCTCCATCGGCTTACATCCAAATTATTTTGGAAGGCAAGACCTTTCAGCACTTGTTCGCTGGTATGCTTGCCCTCTGGAATAAACATAGAGATCCTAGCCATAGTAGGGACCTCAGACGCCTTCATAAGCTTGAAGTGCCTTCCCTCCCAACCAGGCTTAACGTTCTCCAACACCCAGTCAAATGTGGCCTGATCAAAGCAGGCCAGAAGAAACCAGCCCTCAGAGACCATGCCCGACTGAATAAATTTCAGTCTGCATGACTGTTCCTGTATGGCTTTCCTAACGATGGCGAGCATCCCCCTTCTGATGACAGAAGCGTCATCTTCAGAGAGAGGCCCGGAGGGATCGCTGCTGGTTATGGCCAGAAACAGCTTTCTCTCCGCCTCCGTTATCTTGGGCTTTTTACCTGCCGGCTGGATTCCAGGCGGCGTGTCCCCCGGGGTTCTGGATCTTTTTTGAGCCCCAATAGGTATATCCTCAGCTGATGCAGATGCAGGTTGAGCAGATCTCATCCTCTTCGCACGCCTTTGCCTGTATCTTCCACTAAGCTTCTTCTTCTGCTCAGTTGCCTTAGACACCTTACCAGAAGTTGGCTTAGCTTCCTTTTCCTTCGCAGAGGAATTCGCAGCAGCCGTGGCCGACGCAGAATTGCCTCGCTTCTTTCCTTTGACCACGTGCCATTCATCTCCGCAGGTGGACGAGTCCTCCGCAGCGACTATTGGCGCGCTCTCCTCCAGAAGCAGGTTCTCCATACTCCTGGAAATACTATCCAGTTTCCCCCCAAGTGCATCCGAGCCCTGGTCGCCCAACCCTAGATGCACAGAGGAGTTTCCCCCACCACCGATGACCCCCTCCTCTAAGGGGCCCTCGGCTGACGATTTTACTTCATTTAAATCCATAAATTAAGTTAAAAATTCATCTCCGGAGCTCTCCACCCTCCACGGAGCCTCACAAATTGGGACGCTATAAAGAAGCGCCAGAGCTACCCCAGAGATATAGCGCCCGGGGATTGTGAGCCAAGGCCCACAATACCCAGGAGCTCACCCATGCGTATTTTACGCTAGCCGATTGACCAGAGCTGGGTTAGGCTCTGGCCGCCTGTTTAGCGGAGTCCGGAACCAAAGTGGTGTGTTGGACTGCCAGGCCCGCTGAGGTAACTTGCCTCTAGCGTGAACCTGCGCCCTCAACCACCAGGACTTCCTTTCCCCACGACACAGGTATCCACACACGACAAACATGTGGGTGGCACCAGCACGTGCCACTGGCGTGTAAAACTGTAATTGTGTAAGTGTTTAATGTTAAGGCGTTTAGGTGTAAGTGATGCAGTATGAATTCCCCCAGAGGCTCCGCAGCAAAAGAATTCACTGCAAGAGATTCAGGCCGCACATAAATTATGGCGACCCAAACAGAGGGCGGAAGAAAAAGAAAATCTCCGCCTACTCACACTCCTAAAGGGAATACCACTGCATTTGTTAGTCTGTAATTGTAGCTGAGGTACGTGGGAGTGCTAGGTTCCCAAATAGCCCGAGGGCTACCCTCTGCGTTCGCCATCCATCTTGGCCACCCACGCTTCCACAAAAGTGGAGCGCAGATGTTACCAGAGCCAGCGACGAGGACGCGATGGATAGGCTAGTATGAGGTTCCGCGACGGGATAGCCGTCTCGTGAAACATAGGGAAGTTTCGCCCTATGTGAGTACGAATACTCCCTCATACCTTTGGCTCTTCTCTATTATAATAGATGTCACACTGTTTTAAATACTTTAACAATTCTTTAGGCGGTTTTAAATTACCAAAACTATCAAAATAGAACACTTTATTTCCCTTTTTAGAATATGCTGTCCAATGAGTACCAGTATTCTTTGAAGAATCCAAATTGATTATACCTTGTTCTTGAGTCCTAGGACGTGATGGTAGTTTATCTCTCATGAATACGCCTCGGAAATGTGGTAAATATTTGTTGGCAACCTTAGTTATATCATAATTTGTAAGTGCACGATTGGGTAGATTTAATTTCTGTAGTAAGGTTTTAGATAAAGGCCTAAACCTTTTCCATACGGTTTCAGGTAGAGTCCTTGCTTAACCTTCTGTCCTTCCATAACCATATTGTGTCTTTTTTGTTCTTGAAGAGTTTTTTTCGCTTGATCTATGTCTTTTACTGTTCTCACTGTGGTTGCTGCACCTCCAGCCAATGAACCTAACGCCGACAGGCCTGCAAGTATTGGAATTAGCGGTAGTACGCCTCCTACCCATGGTTTCTTCCTCAATGGAATAACTCTTGGTGCTTTAATATGATTATTTGGTTTTGTTTTTAGGTAATCTTTAGCTTTTTTCAAAGCACATTAAACCGATTTCAACACATCACCGCTATTATGATTTTTTCCAACTGCTGCTGCTTTTAATAATTGATTAAATGAAGGACGATGTCGCCTTTTGCCAGCTCCATATTTAACTTGAGCTTTCATTATATTTCCCACCACCAATGCACTGGTTTGCTCTGCGAGCGAAGAATCTTTAGCTAGGAGTCTTTTCCAAGCTTCTTGTTCCAATATCCGATCGGCTTTATGTCTTGCTTCTAAATCTTTATGCTGTGAATATGCAATATCATGAGCTTTACAAGCATCTCTAATGGATTTATACCACTTTGATTTATTCTTTGTTGTAATTTAGTTCCAGGGCCGCAAAATCTATAACCAGGGAGATGTAATTCAAAAGGAAGTTTATTGATTGCAGAGTCGATAACACCTCTTCCAACTACTCTAGCCATACTGACACTTGTCAGCATTTCATCATCTAATTGTAGATTGAATTTGGACCAACTATACCTCACTCCGCCACTGGC
>JAAEAF010013656.1:0-46953 GCA_011037195.1 Triatoma infestans
TATATATATATAGTGTTTTTTATTCATTTATTTGATTTAATTTGAATTTCATATTTTTTTTATATGTTTGAATGTTCATTGGTTGTATATTCTAATTATAATTTAACTTCACAGCTGATTTACAGCTGTTTTATTTTATATAAAGCATCAGCTGATTTTATTGTCTAAATTCGTTACAGAAGTTATATGAAAAGTTCAATAATTAATTTATTTTAACATATTAGTATTAATTTGTTAAACTATTTCAGAATATACAAATTAATAGGAATAAAATTATTATTAGTTTTTGTCTGCACCATTTTCACCTTTTCATATAATTAATTATAGGTACAATATTTTTTAAGTTAAGGCGCGTCGACATCTATGGCGCCCGGAGCCTTCTCAGTGCACTGCCAGCCTCCGGACAGTGTCGTTAGAGACAATACTGCCATCACCGGACAGTGAGCGGTAGAGGCTCCTAGGAAGAAAAAAATCTAAGGGTAGCACAGCTGGACTCGAACCCGGGTCCTCCGCGTGGGAGTCCAGTGCACTAACCACTTCCCTTTTCCTAGGTACAGAATTTATAGGTTAAATAAAAATGAATTATGGTTAGACTTAACCAGCCGTTTAGTATTGCTAAGGGCTGACAGATTTAGTACAGTTATTCTACTATGGCAGAGTCGCTGCTATAGTATTTGTTCACATATTAGTAGTTCTTACGTCTAAAAATAGAAGTGGAATCACTGCCCTCTATATTTACATTTAATATAAAAGCAATTAAGCGTTTAGTAAAAATTCAAATTTGTAGACTGTTTGTCATTTAGAAATGTAATGAATGTAAAACCTCGTGCGACCGTATTTCAAACTTGTTTGTTTAATACATCCATTTATATATAATTATTTTTAATCTAACATACGTTTGTATAGATTTAATTGTGACTTTAATGATCGTATTGATTATGTAGATGTAATATGCTAATTTCTTTATATTGTTGTTTTTTTTCCTGGAAAAATGGTAGAGGCCAGTTTACATTTGACGCAGTTCAGGAAATGCATTGTATGTAAACAATCAGTTTTTTTTTTTAATGTCCTAACAAGTGAGCGCTGGAAACTGTCAAAAAGAAATGACCAGAATGAGTAAAAAAAAAAAAATAATCGCCGACTATTCCCTGAAGCTCGGCCTTACTGCAAATAATAAATGAAGGGTTTAATGATGACTGGGTAGAAAATGGAGTTTAGATGAGCTACTGTTAAACTTATGAACATCTTCATATGTTTTATCAGGATTCGATTCCCTTTGAGGGCAAAGTCGGTGTTGATTGATCCAGCATCGTGAAAAAATGTGGCAAGCTACAGTTGGTAGCTCACCTAGGTAGCGACGACCGGAACTAAACGGCGGAGGCAAGCCTTGGAGTCCTTCATGGAATGTTGTGCAACAAGATTTTTAACTGTATTGAATATATACCCAACCTCTAGCGCTCTAGTTATCACCAATAAAACTTATAAAAGTAGTTTTAGTGTTAACTGAAACCGTTATAAGCTGCCCCAGAATGCATTATGATCAATTTTTTTTTTAGCAAAATCTTTAAAATGAAATTGATAGTTTTATAGTGTCTGTGAAATTGGCATCCACTTTTCAATACAAACATTTTACAGCCTTTTACGAAAAAAACCTTGAAATTCTGAGGAAACTTCAGTTAAGTTGCGCTTAGGGTGACCTTCAACATTTAATGTAATCCTATAGATATTATATAAGTGAGGAAATTGTTTATTTAAAACAAAAGTGTAACGTTATGGATACCATTCAGTTAAGCTACAATTTCAGTTAAGTTGACGAATTTTGACACCCCGAAACTTACTTGAAGAATGGTTTTGGAGATATTTTGTTTCCACACAAACAGACAAACACACACACACACACACATACACGGCACGTTTAGTTAAAAACATTTTATTCATATTTAGAAGACTTCAAAGTATGTATTTCTGGTTCTAAAACTGAATTTCTAAAAATTGGACGCGGTCGCAATATTGCCAACGGTAAAAATATTTTGTCCAAAATCAAATTTGAGGTCGCGATATGGTTTGGTTTTAACATTTTATTATTCCCTTTTTGGATTAAATTTAACTGAGAAATATGTGTGCAAATGATAAATCTAGCAGATGGAAAATTGGCAATTATTGAAGAGAAACATTTTAGGCAATTAACGTAATTTAGTTTAAAATATTTTACAATGATTGGTGAGAGTGGGAGCTTTCCATTTATGTTATTAATATTTTCCGCCCAATAAAGACCCATTAACATCCTCATCCAAGCAATGTTTTTTTTTTATTTGGTATTTTATCCGTCATAGCATTTTCCGATTTTTATCCATGGTCAGAGTAAGGCTATCAAATTCGTGTAGGAGAGTAGACTTCAACATTATATTTTTTTATTGCGTAATATTTAAAGCAGAGACAATATGGCGACGGACTATTTATATATTATGTCATAAAACAAGAAATTTAAAAAAAAAAAACGAATAATAATAAAAAATTCTCGTCACATTTTGAGCTTTTATTAACCACATCCGCTGCTTCATTGTTATTTTAAATTAACCATAGTCGGCAGTCTGGTATAGCTACCAGTACTCAGAGTTCATGTCGTTGAGACAGGCATAAATTTCCAGATTATTGTGTACGCATCTCAAGGTGGACTAAATAACAAAACTGGCGAGCGAAAATTTAATTTAATTTTTCTTATATTTTCCATGACAACAGATTTTACACGTAACGCTGGATATAATGAAAAACATCAAAAATTAGCTTCACGCAAGAATACTTGAATATTATTGGCTAACTGCTTGTGAAGGAGAACGTTTATAAAGAAAAATTTCTGGTGTGAAACACTGATACAACGTTTTATTGCTGCAATTAAACAATTATTATATTTGACAAATTTTCTGCAAACTATAGTTTGTTGCTGTTAATATTGAAGACAGTGATGGTGCAGGCATGTAGGTATAGTTATTTTGGTTTCAGGATACATAAGATAGTATACAAATATTTGTATACAAGAACATTTACATTACAGTGTACAAGACATTGAACCCCAGTATAGCTGTAAATCTAAAAACTTAAATTTCGGGGAACCACCCTGAAATAAATTTTTTACCAGGAGAAAAATTTGAAATAATACTGAAGGTTCATATAAATAATATCTCCCGACTGGCTGACTAAACTTATTCATCCACGCAGTGCCGAAACTACTGAAGCTACAAACGTGATATTTGGACAGTAGGTTCATTTTGTGATGTAGAAAAACACTTAGCAAGGATTTTTGGAAATTCGACCACCAAAAGGGATGAAAGTGGGTGTCAAAGTTTGTATGGAACAAGATAATATAACACGCGAGTGAAAGGGGAATGAAATAAATAATTGAACTTATATATTCAACTTCGTAACTAATCGAAAAACATTTAGAAAGCATCTTAATATCTAGAAAACGAAGTACGAATTTCACGCGGACGAAGTGGCGGGCAAGAGTTAGTATTCGACCCCCATATGGTGTGTGTGTGTGTGTGTGTATGTGGGTGTGTGAGTGCAGATAAGCATTCAAAGTTTAGAAAAACTCTGGAGTTATTTTCAAGCAAATCTCAGAGAAAAACCACTCAGTAAAATTGCGCATTTCAGATTTCCTAAATTAACTTCTAACGCTTGGAATTTTAATAATGTGACAGCTTAACTTTGCAGTTTTTCCCCAGAGTGATACTAAAGTCCATTACTCCAGGACTAAATGTTTCAAATAAAAGTGACACGAGCTATATGCATGTAATTAGAGGCATACAGGTTTAATCCCGTTTATCAATTAAACCCGGAATATCATTTAAACCCATTTTTGAAAAATTGCAAACAGCAAAACAAAAATCAGTAAAAGCGCAATTGCGGGTGAAAATTTTGATCGATTTTTTTTTTTTTTGCGTTTATTAGTGAGTTTCCATTAAATCTCTTGTCCAAAATTAGAAACGCTTGCATTAATTCTTGTAACAAGTTGAACGTGTGTAGATATTTAGAAGTAGTTATCAAAAGGCAACATAGAGATATATATTGTGATTGTCTTTGGTTGGGCTGGCCATAAAAATGGTGGTTGGGATAGTAATTGAATATCTGAGCGGCCTTATGCGGTGCGCTCTTTGTCAAAACCAGAAAGCCTGCTTAAATTTAAAGTTAAACTAACTTACTGGCGACGCATATCAAGCTTTTCAAAAAAATGTTTCAATAAAAGTGATTGATTCCTTTCCTATCTATGCAGCAAGCTTTCCAAGTTTAATGAAAGTCCTTGTAACCGTTTCCGTGAAAATTTCAAAAAAACTTGAAACCTATTCTGTAAAGTCGCACTTCCTGTTAACCTATTTTCTTCAAATCTGAAATTCTAGCAATGCTTCTAAGGTGTACTAATATTATATAGGTGGTAAAACCATGTATTGTGCTGATGTGGTACTTTAGAGGAAACTATAACGCTACTGCCCCCCCCCCAGGACCCCTAAAAAAATCAATTTTCCGGGAGAATGTTTCAAATAAAAGTGATAGATATTTATGTATGCAGGAAGTAGTGAAGTTTAAAGGAAATAGTTGGGGCTGTTTTAGAGAAAATCATAAAAAACAAAAAAAAATATTCGGTAATGGTCGCACTTCCAATTGATGGATTTTGCCAGAAATGTTCGTGCGTGATGCGGTAGTAGTACCTACTCCGAATACCAAGTTTGTGCTTCCTGTGACTTTTTGTTTTTGAGATATTCATTAAAATACACACACATACACACAGACCATTTCCTAAAAATATTTTTTCGTATTCCGGATACCCCAAAAACACATACTTCCGGGGAAAACTCGATTTTGAACACCTGGAATGATCGCAATACTTGCTAGGCGTAAGAGAAAGTAAAAAAAGTAACTTCTTACTTCGGATTTTGACAAAAACTTGGTGTTAACGTATGATTTCGCAAGGGAAATTTCATAAAGAACGAAACCAGCAACGAATCAGACAATCTTTGTTTATTAGCATGAAAATTAGAAAATTCTCCACTTATAATTTATTTTTTCAAAACAATTAAACATGAAAAAACAGCTGGCTTGATCTTAAAATATATAAATATGTATAAATAAAATACAAGGAGTCAAAGTACTATAAATACATAATAAACAGTGTTACCAATCCAAAGCGGATGTAAATAAATACATATTATATAGGGAGATAGTGGTGGTAAATTAATTTTAAATTGGCAAGCCACTTAGTTTAATACGTAATGACTGGGCTTTTTATCAGCCTCAGATATCTGTTTAGGGACGGGGCTAACGTTTGTTTCTAACGATATATATATATATATATATATATATGTATATATATTTATTTATTTTAACATACTGATATTTCAATAACTTAAAAAAAAACAATCATACTTATTCAAAAAAGCTTATAGAATGTAACCTAAAAAATATGTGTATGTATGATGTGTAAGAGAGAGAGAGAGAGAGAGAATGAAGTATCTCAAAAACCATAAAATGCAGGAACCACAAACTTGATATTTCATTTAAGTACTACTACCGCATCTGACAGGAAGGTTTCCGGCAAAATCATCAACCGGAAGTGAGAGTTTACTGATTGGTTATTTCCTACAGTTTTCACGAAAATAGCTCGAACTATCGTCCTTAACTTTCGTATACTATCTACAAACTAACATACATACATACATACCCAACACTTATATTTGAAATATTCTCCCGGGAAAATTGGATATTTTGTGGGTTCTTGTGAAACACCGGCGTCATTATTTTTCTTTAATGAACAGTATCGCTTTATTTATTCTTAATTAATACAATTACTAGCACTCGACAATTAAGACATTATTAATAAAGATTGTTATTAATAAATTTTTTAAACTTTATAAACTAATATTATCAATTTAATGTATAAAAGTATACAAAAGTTTATATTTGACTTCAAAATTTAAATCAAAATAAAATATTGACGTAAAAATAAATTTAATATTTACATGTTAAAATTAGAATTGATTTTTCTTAAAAAAGTTAAAGAAGATAATGTCATATTTATTTTGTATATCTATCGAGAACCTTATTTATAGTATAGGAGAGTTTAGAATGTTTAATTTAAATAGAACTGCAGATTTGTATAGGAAAAACTTCGTTTTTTCGGTCTATAAAATTGACGAAAAAGAATTAATACATTTTTAGATAAATTATGTAATGCAAAGTTCACAAACGTTTAGTTGGACTTGCAATAAAAATACATGCCATACATACTGTACATGTATACCTTATGTGAGCAGCGCACTCTGCCTCAAACAACATTGCTTGTTGCTGCAGTTTAAATTTAAACCTAACTAACCCCCCTAGAAATCTGTTTTAAACAGTTACGAAGTTTAAAGGAAATCTTTGTAGCCCTTTTTCAGAAAACCATGACAAAACCGAAGATAGAATTCAGATCAGTCAGTCGCACGTCCGGTTGATGGATTTTGACGGAAACTTTCGTATCAGATGTGGTATACCAAATGGTATATCAAGTTTAAGATTCCCTCCATGTTTCGTTTTTTGATATTTTTTCACACAGACACCCGCCCACATACATTTTCAGCCTATTTGGGTATAAATCGGATCATGAATTTCGGTTTAAACTTCAATATTGAAATTTGACATAATTTTAAAAGATAGTGGAAAAACTGTATGTTCTACTTATTGGTTCCTAGAACGTAGCAAACCTTAACAAAACGTCCAAGCCTAAACGTCCAAGATTCTTCAGAAATCCACGCAAATAAGTTTTTCCGATGGAATGTTTTAAATTAAAGTTTACAATCATTTCTGCACAGTTATCACCTATGGACCATTTTAAACAATGCAGCCATTTTATAAAAATCGCAAAAACTGAATTTAAAAAAAATAATGGGGGGAAAAAATAGTTTTCTCTTGCTGCCTTTAAGTAGAAATGTTGCGCCTGAGTTCGAGAAGAAAATGTTTTAACTGAGTTTTATGTCTGTGAAAGAGAGAGAGAATAATAAGAATTCTCAGCACCAAAATTCTAAGAAACACGGAATCATTAACGCATCAGACAAAAGGATTTTCGTCAAAAATTCGGCAAATTTGTTCCTTAAAAAATTGGCTGCAACGATTTTCTTAAAACTTGGCATAATAACTACAAGACCTATTGGCTTATCGTCCTTATTGCTGACATCGTTCCAGGAAAATGACTTTGGAAAGTTTCTATGAAAACGGTTCTAGAACAAGGAATCATCCTCTAAAGTACTATTTCAAAATATCGTACTATTCTCGCTAACTGTATAACAGGGGGTGAGTTAAATATTTAAAAAACAACGCCAGGTTGAGGAAAACCAATAATATCGGCGATGCAAATTTTCAGAATGTAATTTTTATTTTTCAACAATTTCCAGGGGGTTGGGGGTTGGGGGTGGATGTGAGCTGTTAGGCCATTTTCTACACTCTCAATCATTACACTCAATCTTTCTCTATTGCCAAATTAAGGAAACTGATTTTCCTACCTAGGGCCTAAGGACACTAGAAAACTTTAATAAAACTTCATATTTTGTAGAATATCCGGCAATCAGAGAAATCGAGAGAAATTATTGCAGCGTGAGAAAATGGCGTGAGTGATTCACAACAGTTTTTTCAAACTTTTTTCAAACAACTCATAGTTTCGGTAGTAACAACTAACTTTCGGTAGTAAGAGAAAGGTATTAAAAGACAATATTTCTCCCAAATAATTGAAATTCTTTTATCGTCGTAATACGAGTATTATCCATATTTCCATCAGGTTAGTTGCCTTCTTTGACGTTTGTATATTTTATTCGAAATAAATTACCTTCTTTGACGTCTATAGATTTTATTTGAAATCAGTTTTAAAATTACGTCACTTTTAAAATGCAAACTCATGCAAAAAACGGAATATTTTAATAAATAGATCAAGCTGTCAAGATTTACCAAAAAAGTTTCCTTGGAAAAAAGTGCCTAAAATTTCTTTATTATTTAACAGGGAAAAAAACTGAAGACAATCAGAAAATTACAATGGAAACTTAATACACGTTTAAACCTTCCAAAAAATAAAAACTGGACATAAACAACAAATTAAATGAACACAAAATCTAGAAAACAAAGGAAACAAAAACACACAAAGATGGGAATAATTTGAATAACATTTCGTAGAAAAATATTATAGTTGCTGACAAGGCCGAGGTCAGACTGCACAACAATATATACGATCGACCAAGACTATTGCCCGGGCTGTGTTTCCATCCGGCCAATGGCTTCTTTATGCGGCAGAGAAAAGACAAAATTATCAATAAATCCCCATTTTTTTTGTCATTTTCACGAACAGTAAGAAATTTTTTGTCAGAAGTTTTATATAATTCATTTGTGCACTGTAACTACACATTAAATATATAGAATAATATAATGGAATTTATTACAGGAATAATGGCGGTTGGAATACAAGATACGCTCTATTACAAAGAGGTAAATTTGAAAAATGTTTCGAGTACATATTGTACGTTTATGTTTGATAACCAGAAAAATGAAAGGTCACAACAATATAAAGATTACGTAAATAAATTAAAGCTATTTAGTTTTTTTGAGAATTTTTTTTTATTATTTCCTCTCTATCAGAAGCGACATTTTGTAAAAAACAAGAAAATGCTATTAACCCCTTCAGTGGAAAGGCCATAAGGCGAAGGACATTGCTTGGTCTTGATTCA
The DNA here is from genome assembly GCA_011037195.1 of Triatoma infestans. NCBI lineage: Eukaryota > Metazoa > Arthropoda > Insecta > Hemiptera > Reduviidae > Triatoma > Triatoma infestans. The sequence continues at coordinate 8,739 of JAAEAF010013656.1, forward strand.
ACCGATTTCTGTACTTTCTTCAAAAACAGTTGGACAAAAAGGAAGGAAGAAATTTAATTTTTTTTTTCGATTTGCGCTCAATAGTGTAAGGCGCTCAAAAAAACAAATGCGTTTTTACTTCATCTATATTTTTGGGTCAACTTGCGCGGAGACTGAAAAATTGCACCATGCTCAAATTTAATTTTTACAAAGAAATATTCCAAACTTCGATTAATCAAATCCTTCAACCGGATTTGCTGTGAATAATAATAAGATCTCTTTCCATCAATTTTACAGGTTTTCGTAAATTTGTCGGAACAGAGGCCAGTGATTTTTTTTCCAAATCTGGGGGGTTGGGGAAAGTGTAGTTGTTAAGTTTTCCCTAATTCATTTAAGACACAGCTTACTCACCTAGATATATATATATATATAAAGAAGTTGTGTTCTCGCATGAGCGGCTAAGTTCGAGTTTTACTATATTTCCCGAAAGGATTTCTTTTGAAGTAAACTTATAAAATCCCATGATAAATTTACAAATATTTTTTCCGATAAAATCATTTCTCTTTTAGTTTTTAAACAATTCCAGAAGTTCCGCCTATCTAATCAAGTTTTTAAATAGATTTGAAACTGGAGGCCTAGAACTGCTAGTCGCCAGTTGAGAACAGAGTTTTGACCAGTTATACCCCCTCATATATGGTTTTAACCAGCAGAGGATTAGTATTGAGCGTACAAGTCCATCTTCAACGCTACAACTCAAGTTGTAAAAAGAATTTACTCAATTGATTAATGACGAATGCCAGAAAATCCGCACGTTCAAAAACTCGGCTTTATTTACTACAATATTTCGCTACTTACAACCCCCTTAAAAAATGTAAACTTAGCAAAATTCACGCCTAAAAAAATTATGTGAATTTTCCCGGCTTAGGTGAAAAATTATTAAGTTAATATTTATTTTTAATATATCCGCTTTTCAGGCAAATTTTTACAGAACTAGTTTAACATCTTGCAATAATTAATTATTTTATTTTTCATTCTACTGTAAAGTTTCAAATAAATTAAGAATAGATAGAAAAGAAGCGATATAATTTTTATTGGTTTGCAAAACATGGACTCTTCTTTTCATATTTTTGAATTCTTATAATTGGCAATAATCCTGTTTCACTAAGGATGGAAATATTTGATTCTGAATCCCGAGTGCCGGTTCGGTGCTTCATTTAAGTAAGGACTTAAAAAAATTATACCTATATTATGCTAAAGGTCGGCCATTTTTTTTTATTTTTTTTTTTCAAATATTCATTTTATTTTTAAAGAATAACTGTTGATTTATTTTATTTTTTCTTGGCTGGATGTTTTTTTTTAAAAAGTTCTATATTAAATTTGTTAATTTTAAAAACGAAACAATAAAAATAAACAGCTGATTGAAAATAACAGCTGTTTGATATTTTAAAATTACTATTATTCTTTTTAATTTCTTTTCTTAATGCGTTTTATAGATTTATTATAGATTTGTTTCTTCACTTTCCTCTATAGAAAAGTGAATGGTATATTCAAGGCTGCACACGAAGTATTTGAACATTCTTATCAATGACAAAGTTTGATAACGTATTCTGTGGCTTCCCAATACTAATTGTTATTTTTGTTGTAATCTTTTTTTTGTTGCAGTAAATCTTTTTAATATATATAAGAAATTAACTATTCTGTGTTTGAAATAAATAAAACATCTGAAATTAAAACGTTTATTATGGCAAATTAAATAAAAATAGAACAAACCTGTATTATGTTTTGAATGTATTCTTTCACAAAAACAATAAAGTTTTTCTTCTTTTTTTGAAATCACTCTAAGCACTCGCACAAAGTTTTGTATTTAGAAACAAAATAAAGTGTTTATAAAGAAAAATAATTTAAAAAAGTATTTTCCCAAAATAAAGTCCCTGGTTCTTGTCCAATTCGTCGTGGACACTTTTAAAAATTATAGAAACTGCTTGAGCTGCACAAAAATAAAATGGCAGTACTTCTCTAACAGTTTAAACCCGTAATTAATTCCAGAAAAACTGCTAAAGAAAATACACTCGCGTTAAATTTTTTTCCCGCAAAAATTATCATAGTTACCGTCTTTAACTGAGCCTTCCTTAACTTTAATTTTTTTTTTAGTGAAATAAAATAAATAAATAATTATTAAGTTGTAAATTAAAACAACCGTACGCACACACACACGTGTAATAATAAAATTTGCGAATTAATCATCATATAATGCATGATGGAAGGCTGACGACTGGTTAGGTCGGGGAAAACGGACCAGAGTTTGGCGGCGGATTCTATTTAGCGGACCTGCGCACTAACCAATTCTTTAATAACATTTTAGCGCCGCTCGCTTCAATAGTGTCTAGATATATATATATTTGCTCTCTCTATATTTTGTGTTATTACTATGTGGTTTGGGCTTTCTTTTTTTTTTTTTTTTTTTTTTTTTTTGATAGGATAGGCCGCCGCCAAAACTAGTTGTAGTAATAATTTTTGGCGGGAGGGGAGGACTTTTTTTTTTACTGAATGATATCATTGATTATTGTCATTGTTTGTCGTAATTTCTTTTTTTTTTTTAAATAATTATTATTATTAATAAAACATAGACTTTTAAAACATCATTAATGAGCTGAATTTTTAGTTGATGATTGTAATTATTGGATAAAAAATAAATATATAAAAAATTCTAATATCATTTCTCATTTTTCAATCGGGTAATTTCGTGCTAATTCGGAATTTATATATTTCCTTTTTTTTAAATTTCCACGTCGTGTAGATTACAATAATGGCCGTTGTTGTTAAGTAATAATATTTGCCCAGACGAAATTGAAGACAAAAGAATTGCATACTCCGTAAATGGAAAAAAGAATTTCAGTCATTTCTCATCGCCATCCTCAGCAAGCCATTACGTGTGTATGTGTGATATTGAATCTAAAGTTTGCCTATCTACCCATTATTCTTATTAAGTCAAACCGGATTAAGCCCAGTACAATCCAAAACTGCTTTGAGCCCCCAAATTGGTCAGTTCCAAAAGATCCGGTTCTATTATAGAACTGCAGAGCCGAACCCATTGCACTACATTGGAAATAGATAAGCTTTCAGAATTTTCACCATAACAACGCTTACGATTCCATATATCAAAATCTGTCGGGTACATGGCTGCATCTGTCATGTACTGCGCATCTGACCGTAATTATTGCACAGCGGTCGAATGGGCTAGGAGATAAAAATAAAAATAAATCTGGTACGAAATTTGCACACGATTTTCTCTTATTTAATTTACTTAATTATAACCGACTAATTCCCCCTCAAAAACCCTAACAGATTTTTACACCAACTGCATCGAAAGTTTTATTAAACACGATGTGTAATTTACGAAATACTGTCTTAAAAAGAAAAAAACAAAAACAAGTAAACTATTAAAAATAACTTACAAGTTAGTGTGAAACTAAGTTTGCTCTGTGCGAGTCTGTGTTGTCACACTGTCTAAAAAACGCATCCTGAAGATGGGCGAACGCCCGAAACCGGTCGATGACCACAAAATGAAGCAGGCTACCACGGAAAATGTCTCTGATACTCTGACAAATATTTCTTATTAGATGTTTAGCAGTCTTCAACTTATATGAAGGGGAGACACTAAACTGTATAAAATGACATTTTCAAAAAAGCGTAATCTCCCCCTCCCACAAAACCACTAAATTTTCTTGGAAAAAGTTGCAAACAAAAGCGATAGATCTCTGTATGAATGGTTAGTCAATCAAGTGTAATGAAACAGGACGGTGTTTTTATGGGAAAAATCGCAGAAAACTGTTAAAAAAACTGTTCAGTAAAGTCGCACTTCCGGTCACCGATTTTCTTCAAACTCGAAATTTATGCAATATATTGATTTCTTATTAACATTGAATTAATATTAATATTAATATAATATTTTACATAAACTACTAACACATTCTTTACAATCTATTTTTAATGTAAAGGATCTCCATAGCTCCCTACCAGTAGCTCTCGGAGTGGCAAGCTAAAGAGCATATTTGGGCTTTGGAAGGATAAGTAAGAGAGTAGGGGACTCCCGCTTAAAAAGGGCGTCTTACCGCCAATTCTTCTCATTTAAACCTCATGCGTACAACCATCAACACACAACGACCATCGTCCTCACTCCAACATTCTATGAGACAGTCTGTCACTCTTTTCTCTCGCTATCATTATTATTATTATTATTTGTCTGTGGGGAGGGAAACCCTACGCTATCCAAAGCCTCACTGCGCCCATATAGCTACCCCAAGAAAAACAACAACAAGCCGGGTCTATAACAAAAATCTAGACCGATCTAATCCATCTAAGATTCACCGCAGTCCGAATAAATTGGACAATATAGCCTAAGCTCTCCACAGACATCCTATTCCGACAAAGGTCCTGAACCTAATTTCCTCCCAACCCAAGCAATCAGTCATAAGATGGTGGGTGTTTCCTCTCTGTCTTCACAGACTCTACAAATGGATCCGGCATGAGCCCCATTAGTAGTGATATTCCTTAAACCACAATGTCCAGTAAGAATCCAACCTAGGCTGAGAGCGCTCCATGAAAAACACGCAACGTCTCACTAATGGCCTTGTCCGGACCCCCGATGAGCTTTTGGACTGCCGAAAACCAACTGAGCTCATCCATAAGGATGAATGCTGTGAAGTGTCCCATGTCTGGAAGCCTACAGAATGCGCCAGAAGACACGCCAACAGCAGGCTCGGAACCAATGAAAGGAAGAGAGGCGCCTAATTTGACAAACCTATCCACCTCTCATTTCCAAAAATTCCATGTGACCTGGCACCCATACTAGAAGCACATCCTCTTCCAGTCTTTTAGAACATTCTAACCAACCTGGAAGTGAAGACACATGAACTCAGCGCCTTCAACGCAGCCTGGCTGTCCGAGCCGATACAAACACCTTTTAAGTTAGTGTTACGTACCCTTTCATCCAAAACACAACAAAGAATAGCATAAACCTCAGTCTGGAAGACCATAGTCCATTCACCAAGAGATACTGTCAAATGATCTCCGGTCTCAAAATAGACCGCAGCTCCAGACCTACCATCCATTCTGGAACAGTCCGTGTAACACCGGAAGTAATTATCAGGTATCATGCCAGACGGACACAATCTTGACCAATCTTCCCTAGAGGGTAACCTGACACTGTAAGAAGCTCGGAAACAAAAGTCTTCAACATTCTATCAGAGGGAAAACCTCCCTTTAAAAGCATCTCGCGATGAATGGTAGAGTGACCATATCGCTTACCCTGCCAAAAACCTGCCTGTTTAATTCTATAACAGGCTTTCATTGCCATAGTTTTCACCTCTACAAAGAGCGGTGGAATTCCTAACAAAGTCTCCATTGCAGCTTTAGGCGTGGTCCGCATCGCACCGGTCATCGCCAGACAAGCCAAGCGTTGAATGTCCTCAAGCAGCAGTCTAGTGGATCTTATCTCAATGCGACGCCACCACACCACAGCCGCATACAACAACCTAGGTTTAATAACCATACCATAAATCCAAAACATCATCTTGGGAGCTCTCGCTATCATACTCTCTTTCTAAATTGTACACTTAAACCTTACACATCCTTTATACTTAAAGTCCTTTCAATGCTTATACTTTTATACAATAAAAACAGTGTTGTAAGTCTAATATCTCAACCCTATGTTTCTATTCTATCCAATCCCTCAAAACTTTTACTACATTAGTGATACTTGATTCAGGGAGAAGAGAATATTGAGGATAAAATGACCGAACGAAGCATGCTGTTGTTATTGTAGCTGTAGTTTGGTAGCTTTGGCTGATGTGAATTGCTTGAAGTGCGGTGAAGCTAGTTAGAACTCTAGTTTGTCCAGAGCCAATGAGGCTTTTGCTTGGCGAAAATTCTCTGGCGTTTAAAGGTGCTCTGGGCATAGAGTGAGCTGAAACAGATGATTGCTCGTTATAGGCAGTCTGAATAACTCTTTGAGAGTTGTAGACTAATGTAAGCTCTTCAATGCTTGACCGGCTGGTTTCTTCTTAGTCGCTTGTTTAGACTCCTTCAAGTGTTAGTTTACTTCTTCATGTGCTAACCTTTCAAAGTTGATTTTACGGCTTATTGAAGCTGCAAATTGCCAGCTTTTTATCTGAATTTTTCTAGTTCTTTTGGGAACTAGATATATCTAGCACTGAATTATTCTAAAACTTGATAGGAACTTGAGGGAAGCTTGGCTGTCAAAGATGTAGTCCATTGTCCAACGAGCATGACCGAAAGAGCAATGCGTAGTAAAATTACGCCTAGAGGCACTAAGGTAGCGCTAGCTACGGCTGATATCGATAAAATTGAGTCCAGCGCTTGTGTGGCGAATTTCTTCAACAAAGGCTTGATACCACTATACTAGATATTGCAAGTTTTGTTAGGAATTAAAAAAGGTACTACGCGTGTAGATAGCTCTTTAGATCCTCAAAACCGAGTGGTATAATGTCCAGTTTCTCACCACCTGAATGTATATATATTATAATATTGCCAACTATACGTTTAGTAAAAATTCCAAGTTTGAATTGGTCAATTAGAATTGTAATAATTGCGGTAAGAGAAAGAGTTTCAGAGCGTTCCTATTCAACCAATCCCGAAACATGTATTTCTCATGGGAAATTTATTTCCTAAATTTGTCACGAGTGCTCATCCTTTAAAAGGAATCAGAGAAAGGAAAAAATAAATTCGTGTTATTTTTTTTTAAAGACTGTAGTTTCCTTATTCAGGCATTATGTTATTACGCAATAGCATGGAACAACAAGTAACCTCCATCCTGGAACTAATAAAAAGTAATGATATTTGTGAATTAGTGAGCACCAGTGACCAAGGTGCCGGGAAAAACCCAAACAGATTTTTATACCAACTCCATCGAAAGTCTTATTAAACACGTAAGTGTGTAATTTACGAACTATATGTCTTAAAAAAGAAAAAAACAAAAACAAGTAAACTATTAAAAATAACTTACAAATGTGATTAATAATAAATATGACGGCACAAATGACAAGGTGAGTTATCCATACATCTAATTAGAGATAGTTTATCTATTATATTCTAATGCCGATCCAAATGGCAGTCGAATAGTTACAGCTGTTTTTATTACAATCGTATGTTATTAATTAGTTATTTTTATTTTAAATCATATGGTGTTAATTAGTTATGTTATCTTATTTATTTTTTTTATTTGTCGCTCCACTGGTAACAGTTTTAACTAATAGATTATTACTGGTATAAAACCTGACATTTACGGGCAATTGTAATAAAAAAATAATTCTATTGTATTTTCTGTAAGATTTTCTCTTATAAATTAATACAATTTATTGGTGAATATGTAAATGGATCCGCATTGCTGGATAACATCTGGTATTTTTATCCGCTTTAGCATGCACATTCCATTTGTTTCTGTACAATTTATTGGCGATGACAGAATTTTCTTCAAGCTTGGAACGTTTACTGAACGTTTAATTCGTTTTATGGGCATAATGTTTACCTGCATGTGATTACATTGTATATTACCTCACTCTGTTTGCCCCACAGTAAAATTAAAATGGTGGCCTAAGCTTAGGCCTAACTCAACGTCCCACAAAAATCCTATAAAATTAGTTTTTCCGGAATAACAGAACAATTTCCCAAGTAAAAATGAAAAACATTTAAGTATCTGGAATGACGCACAAAATCATTGGAGCTATATTCGAAATAATCGTGAAATTCGGGGCAAGCGAACCATGCAATAAAATCACTTTCCGGTTAATGGATTTTGACTGAAAGCTTTAGGTCAGTTGCGGTCATCGCACCTAAACGAAATATCAATTCTTAGTTTCGCATTTTTTCGTTTTAAACAATTTTGTTCATACACAAACGTTCGCACATAAATAAGCACATAGGGACACACAAACGCAAAATACTTTTTTTTTGCATTTAAGGATCCCAAAACAATTATTTTCGGGCCAGCCTTAAGCTATTAAAGCCCGTTCAAAAAGGAACAATGCTGGAACGTAAACTGAAACGTACTGCGCCGGAGACGATTGCCGAATGGTATCCATCCTCCAACTGGATTGTATGTCTACATTAAAGACGTCTGCCAAGAAGACAAGAAAAAAAATGCAGGTGCTGGAGGCTATTGCGTTATATTCCAATCATTAACCCATCCGGTAGGACAACTTGCGTCGAATTTTGATGGGAGGTAAAAGCTATCCAAATAGTTTTAGAAGCAATTTTTCTAAGAGATGAAGTCAAATCTGTGGTGATTTTTAGTAATTCTAGAGCTGCAATAATTACAGTACCTATAAGTAAAAGCTCGGGAGATGTTAATGGAGGAGAGCTCAAAATCTTTTATACAAATGTGTTTCAACGGGTCCCCTGCCCATTGTGGATTACAAGGAAAAGAATAAGCTGACTGATTGGCCAAAGAGGCTGCTGCATTCTTAGGGCCAAAAATGAAATAAAAATCAAACTGTGAGAGCCGAGTTAGGGAACAGGCCAAGAAACAGGCTGAAGGGCAAAGCTGGGCAATTTTATTGGATCCTTATGGCCCGCGAACCCAGTAATCTGCAAAGAAAGGAAGGTGTGGCCCCTTTCAGAATGATCGTTGGCCACGATTATTTGCAGAGACATTTATTCAGAATAGCGTCGCACAATCACTGGCTAAGTACAGTAAGCAGACAAGAGAATTTGGACGCCGCATATAATGATATGCCCTGCGTTACAAAACATAAGAAAGGGTGAATTTATAATTTCAAAATTGTATTAGGCTGGCAGAACTCGATCAAAGTTGCCTTATCGAATGCGTAAAAGAAAAAAATACATTTCTAAACTCTATTTAAATAGATTACATGATATTTACTGGCAGCATCTTCAAGTTCTGCATCATCTTAGGACATTTGTGAGGTTTTTAAAGGCATGCCATCACCAATTCATTTGTATGCAACTAGCCTACATATCTGTAGAACATTCCACAATGCATCACCAGTGGATCCGCCCAGTAGCTGAGGCTCGCCCTGGACGATAAAAACGGTAAAAACGCAATTTAGGGAAACTGACACAAAATTTCTCCGTCTAAAAAAACATTAAAGAAAATGTACGGAGATAGAAGAATATTCGTAAGAATAATTTATTCATTATCTATATTTATGAAAACGTAATAAAAAGGAGTTATAATTTTAATTTATAAACGTAAGAAGAAAGAAATTATAATTTTATTTATATCTTTTAACTTTAATAAGAGAAAGTTGGTAAAACTGGTTGAAAGTTATCGATATTTATATTTTTTAACGTTCCACTTTTTTTTTCTCAGTTATTAATAAAATACATACAGTAATAGCGGTAAAGTGTATGTATTAATGTTATACAGTATTCCTATCTAAATTATAAAGCCTATACTGTTTCAAATTTACATCGAATTGGCCTCAGTAAGTGAATCCAATATTACATCCAAAGTAATGTATACAGTGAACGGAGAATTTTGGCATAAATTACAAGTGGTAACATTGTTTTAAAATACGATAATTTTGTATGAAGACTCCATTTTCAAGATATTATATACAAAGAAATTTGAATTTTATTGCTTTTCCATTTATAAATGAATTTATTTAAATATCACTGAATATTTTAACGGATATCCTTTTTCTCATTCATATATTTCCGGTGTAAGCTCAATATAAAGAAAAAAAAATCATCATAATCGCTACTTTTCTCAGTAAGAAAAAATAAATAGCTTAAGAAAATAGTTGTTAAAAGAAGAAAATTCGGTGTTTTGGAAAAAAAGTGTAAAATTTCGTGTTTGTGGTGAAACACCATGGCATTACATGTGACCTCATGAAGAAATTTAAGACTCTTCTTTCTTCACCCAAGGCATATTAAAGAAGAACTATTTAGTAGCAATTTTTAAGGATATAAAAAGATGACTTTAAGAGTTATGTATAATTATAAATATGTTAAAAATCACCAACTAGATCCTTCCAGTAACGCTGACGTTGTAGAGAGTTGGATAGCCTTACTCTGACGATGGTTGATGATCCGAAACCGGTCAGGAACAAGAAATGTGTGGTACATATGTGTGTATGTATGTATGTATGTATGTATGTGAACAGCATAAATCAAAAACGAAAAATCGCCGAAATTTCAAACTTGATATATTGTTTAGGTACCACTTTGGGATCCGACAGTTAATTATCTATCAAAATTCCTCAACCGGAAGTACCACTTTACTGAATATTTCTTTCAATTTACTACGGTTTTCTCAAAAATAGCTCCAACGGTTTTCTTTATACTTGGTGTAGTTCATATCTTTTCTATATGAACTACACAAACAAAGATCTGCAACTTTAATTTAAAACGTTTCTCCGGGAAAATTCATTTAAAGGCATCTTCGGTGGAAGTATGGGGTTAGGTTTTCCTTCAAATTTCAGTTTATTACACAATTCTATCATCTAAATAGTATTAATTAGAATTAAATATGTGGTTGAAATTCCGAATTTAAAGTAAATCGGATGACCGGAATTGCATTTTTATTGAAAAGTACTTGTCAGTTTTCTGCTATTTTCTCTAAAACGGTTTCTCCAACAATTTTCTTTAACTAGATATGTGAACTACACACAACTACAATTTTATTTGCATCATTTCTTTGGATGAAGTTACATCCATATATGATGGGGCTTTAGGGCGAGTGGGAGGGTTATGTTTTCCTGTAAATGCAGATTATACAATTCTATCATCTATACAAAATTAATTAGAAATAAATAGATTGCCACAATTCCGAGTTTTCAAGAAAATTAGTAAACCGGAAGTGCGTCCTTACTGAACAATTTTATTTTCAGTTTTGGCGATTTTCTCCGTCAAAACACCGACGAATTTCATTAAATTTGGTATAATAATTATTAAATTTGTTAATTAAAATTTTGTAAGAGAAAGTTGTGTGAGTGTTACTCACCAGTGTTTTTTACATTGGTAGCTGTCTCTCAGTAATTCTTTTTTTAAAAATTTCAAAACATTTCCTGTAAAACGGGAAACGGACCGGTAGGAGAGTGCGAACAATAAAAATAGGTTTAGAAATCTATGTTTTATAGAAAGTAAATCTTAAACAGCTCCTACATCGTTATAGCTATATTTCTAAAAATCAACTTTCTCACATTAATGTGATATGCATATATATAGTATGGAATCGAATGAAATTCTATATATATATAGAATTTAAAAACACCTGTTGATATCCAAACAGAATAACTCATTCGAGCTTTCTGTGGTTTTTCATTTTTGGGTTATGTAATCACATATACAAATAGATGCTTGAACTCTACAGATAACTCACTAAAAATAAAAACTTTTGCCTTTTCAAAGGGCAACAAAACATGGATTTTCGTTGTTTTCGAAAGTTCTCACCCATCATAAAATACATTTCCTTTTATAACAAATATTGAAAACTATAACGATTTTCTTTAATATTTTAGATTATTTTCTATAAACATTAAACAACTTTCATTTTTATTGGTAACATTTTTCAGAGAAATTTGAATTTTTCGAGGAGGAGCTCAGGTGTTGTGTTTCACAAGTATATATCATTGGAATGTATAGTATTTTAGGAATCAGAGTAAGAGAATGTCGTCTGCGGGTTTTGTAACAATCTTGAAAAGAGTTATTAAAATATTTACCTTTAGTTCTGGTGGTTTGATTTCTAATTAAGAAATCAAATTTAATGAAAACTTTTTGTCGAAATTATAATATGATGGTTGCAGTTCCGTTACAGCAGCAACAGGAAGTGAAAAAAAAGAAGCCACATCGACATAATAATATTAAATACAGAGGCTGACGTCATTGTTTTACGATGTATTATATATCCACCAAATACGTCTAAAATGTTGAAATGGTATCACCAGCTCACTATGGATTCTCCGTTTCCAAGGAGACCATTTGTACCAATATTATCACTTTAAGTATCACTGACTACGGTACTGTGCGTACTAAAATTTGGTCTCTAATAGCGTAACAATCTTGGTTCCCTAGATATCTTTAGAATATCGTTAGTTATTGATGGATATATTATATATTACATTCTCTTACCACTACCTCAGGATCTATCGCTCTAAACGAGTGAAATTTTCGAATAAATTTTTGTAGACAAGAGTTGAACATTTTTAGTCAATAATAGTTTTGGAGAAAATATAATTGCGACTAAATGGCGTGTTCCATTCTAATTTGGGACAGCTGTTTATTTGAATCATATGTTTACCAAAAATTCTTATGTGAAACGTTCCCACGACGTTATTTCCACTTTTTATAATTCTCACTGTTGTCATTGACAATTTTTCTACAATGTTTGTAGTGTATGCTTTAATGAATAGTTTTCTTTATTATTATCTAGCGGGTTGGGGGAGGGGGGCTAATGAAATTATATTGAAAAACAGTATACAATTAGAAGACCAATGGCACAGCTCGCCGCCCGCACACCTACAACTTTTTTGAATTCTATTTTCTCAGAAAAATATCTCAACATTAGTATTCGAGTAGTTTTGCAGATCTGAAATGCCCATTCGTACTTCGGAGACCTTAAAACTACTGTATTCCCAATGAAAACCAATTCGACAATGCTTTCAATATTTTCTCTTGCAGCAATAAGGGAAAGAAATAAATGAGTCACACCACTTTCTCCCCACTCCTTTTAATACAATTATTATATATAAAATGACAAATTTTCTTTTAACTCAAATTTTACGTATTTGTTCTAATATAAATACAGACGTGGTGGGGGATAGCACCAACTTAAACTAATCTTGGCAGGTAGAGAAATGATGATTATATTATGGCCCAGTAGAGTGCTCTAAAAACATTTATTTATTTGCCTGTATAATATAAAAGGCTCGTCAATCAACAAAAAAACAACTGACTGCATTAACAATAAATATTCCAATGAACTTTGCACTAAGTATTATTATCACAAAACTAACAACATTCAGTCTTATTTAAAATGTTCATCACTCCACTTTGTATTCATGTTATACTAACATGTTATACTAACATGTTGTACTAACATGTTATACTAACATGTTGTACTAACATGTTATACTAACATGTTGTACTAACTTTGTAAAAACTAACATGTTATACTAACATGTTGTACTAACTTTGTAAAAACAGGTTTTTATTAAAAATCCAGTGATGATTCGTTTGAAGTGATTCTCACTTAATTGTCTATTTCTAAAATGTTGAACATTTTTGCCAATATAATACTGGAATTAATGTCAGACATCACTAGTCGTGTATAAGCTATGCATATATCATCTTTATTACGTAGATGGTAAGTATGCTTATCGCCTCTAATATCTACTAACGGCTCTTTTTTCATTTTTTAGTGCATGCTCAAAGATGAAAACTGAGGGTAGCGTCATTATAATTAACTCTCGAAAGAAAAGCTTGCAACTAACTATCTCGAGATTTTTTTCTTCATTTTCTCCATTGGACCAACTTCATATAAAATTCGAAATTAACGCCACAAATTCCGCACAACTATAAGAAATATTTCCTTTTTTTGGAAAAAATTTTCAAATGAAAGTGATACGTTTGTATGCGTGAAGTTAGCGTACTTCGGAGTTTAAAATCGTTTTAGTCGTTTTCAAGAAAATTCCAAAAAACTCAAAAATCTTTCTAAAACATTTTACTTCCGGTTGACCGATTTTCTTCATATTTGGTTTGGAATTCAATGAATGCTTCTGATGTGAACTAATATTATGTAGGTGGAGAATCCATATAACATACTGAAGTGGTAATAATTAATAATATTAATCGTGTTAATGAAGAAATTTTTTGAGGACCGGTCAAGAAAGGACCATTCAGTAATGCCAACCTTTCGACAGAATTTCCTGTCTTTATCAAGGCTTTAATATAAATTTTTATGTTAAAATCATTTATTTATTTTAATTTTGTAACATCATTTTCAAAAAATGTGTATGTTTAAAAATTCACTCTCCTATCTTCACGACTATCTATGTATTAAAGCCTTGATAGAGACAGGAAACACTGTCGAAACTTTGGCATAATTGAATATTTCTTTCTTGACCGATCCTTACCAAATTTCTTCATAACATAATTCATCAACGGTCAACAAATACTTTAATATTAATCATATTCGTATAATTTATAAAAACTTCCATATATATGACACCATGATGTTCCATTATGACAGACGTTGCATGAAACTTTGCTAGACAATCACCAACTTACAGTGTTCCAGACGGAGATAAATCATGAATATGATCCAGCATTGCGGGCCTAACCATATATTCAAAAACTGATATTTATTTAATTCAATTGTTTTTATTGTTCTATATACTTTTAACAGAATAATTATTTATCTAGACTTGAGATATGATATATTTTTTTTTTAAACATCTAATTCATTTTATTTTAATCAATGAAATGAAATGAAATGAATGAATGATCCGCCTAATGTTTTATATCGCGGCCAGTTACATTCATTCATTATCCAAACTTGTCACAATGCAACTACTATTAAATAATTCATCAGTAGCTTATTAAGGTCTGATCATCAGTTTGATTATTAGATCCACTGACAACATACTGAAACACCGTCAATTCATTGTACCTGGTTTATCTTTAGCTATGATATAATATTTACACCTGAACTGGCAATGACTTGTGCAGAATATTTAATTAAATTTTGACTACGTAAAGAATATAGATTGATTATAGAAGATTTTTTTTTATTATTATTGTAAGTTACTCGGCCACCGGACATAACTTTCTCTCACTGCAGTTAGTAAAGCACCTGGCTGCATTATAAACACGAGATATCCGGAATATTATTTAATAAAATCGCTTTCTAGGTTTCCGGCGTTTAATTTAGCCTACCTTCTCTCCAGAGCTTGAAACGGATACTTATATCGAACTCGAATCTAAAACTGAAGATAAAAAAAAACAAAGTTAATTTTATTTAGAGATATGGAGATACATAATTTAGATTTACTAACGACGGCTGGCTAAAATTATAGTAACTTCATTTTAAATTCATGAGTTTTATATATTTAGCATTAACGATTTAGCTAATCTTGGAACAGTGCCTTCTAAATATTGACCGGATCCGGTAGTTTACTTCATTGATTTCACTTCTTCCTCGCTTTTTTATCACAACAGTTTTTATTTTCCTCAGTTTTAATTTTCATTAGTGCGTAGTATGGTCTCTATTTAATTAAGATGAAAATATTCACAGGGAAAATGATTTTTCCGCTGGTTTTAATTTAAGTTTAATTTATTAATATATTTACTTCTCTATCAACGGAAAGTTATTTATATTTTCTAAAATATCAAGTTTAAAATCGTTTTACTTTTTTTACCATTTTGAAAGCAAAGGTGGCGTTTTTATGGTTTTATGCTTTTGTTCCTTGGAAGATCATCGAGTTCCTTGTGATTTCTTTCAATGATTGCCTTCAATTTATAATCATAGGACGATATGGAACGTTCGTCCATTTTTAGGATGCCTTCCCTCCTTGCACAAAGCAATAATTCAGAGCCAGAAAAATTTATTTTAAATTCTTCTTTAGAAAAGAATAGAAAAATCAGATAGCCAACCCAATGTTAAAGTAACACCAGTTTGAATTAGTCTAACTCAAATGATCCCCAGAAACTATCTCATTTTTTTTTTTATAATTTAAGCCGCGTCAACATATGGTCATTGGCGCCCGGAGCCTTCTCAGTGCACAATCGGCCTTCTCTCGTTGCAGACAACACTGTCCATTATCGGACAGTGAGCTGTAGTGGCTCCTAGGAAGAAAAAATCTAAGGACAGCACAGCTGGACTCGAACCCGGGTCCTCCGCGTGGGAGCCCAGTCCGCTAACCAATTAGCTATTGCCTTCCCTAACTATCTAATTATCAGTTTTTCAGAAAAAGAAAAAAATGTTCAGGATAAAAGTGAATAGCTTGAAACCTTGCTGTTAGCGTTTCAAGTAGAAAATCGAACGAGTAATTTTTTCAAAATAATTCCTAAAATCTGATATTCTGTCAAGACGCATTACCGGTTAACCGATTTTCTTTAAACATGGATTTCTGGCATTACATCCAATATAATATAATACTGTACACGTGGTAGCACCGTGTGGCACTTTAGGTAGAATGTGACCTTTGCGATACTTCTATCTCTAAAAATGAATTTTCCTGGAGAAATTTTTGAAATAAAAGTGATATATCTAAATGTGTGCATTATTAGTAGGCAAAACGTTTTAGCCGTTTTCGACCAAATCACCCGAATGATTAAAAAAAAACTTCGATAAGGCGCATTGCCGGTGGATGAATTTACTCTGTCAGAAGTGACAGTAGTAATAAAGGGAATATCAACTTTCACCTTCCTACGAGTTTTCTCTGAATACATAATTTTTAAAAATTTGACACTCTTGCAATACTTCCTTCCGCTTATTACTAAGTAAAGTGGAAATGAAATGTTTATATGGAAAAAATTATATATTTTTTTAAATCAAATTAGAAAATAGTTGTAAATATTTTAAAACATAAAAACGCAGTATTTACATAAAGTAAATGTGGTATGACATATGGCGTTTTGCCCAATTTTAGTTGTTAATCAAATTATCAAAATGATTTTGATAGTTTAATAATAATTGAATCATTCAGCAATAAATTTGTTTTGCGAAGGAAAAAAAGTAATTATTGGCAAAGTAAACAATGAAAAATAAACAAAAGCAAACAAACAATTCAATTTTATTTTTAATTAAAAATCTTCTAGCAGCCTCAATTAATAGCTAAATATTTTTCTAAATTAAACGTAATAGTTTGGTTTTATATTTTAATTGTTTATTTTATTATACGATCAATCAAAGCTAAAAATTATTGGCTATAAAATTGCCATTAGATCATTATCATTTATTTTTGTCATTAACCAATGGGAAGTAGACAAATAAAAATGGATAATTTCCCAGAATTTTATCTATATTGTTATAAGACGAATAATATAAATTCGTGAATTTTGACGTACATTTAGTGCCTTGTTATAATTTGAAAATATGGCTTATTTGAAGGGTGTTTAAAATAGGTGTCTAGAAAAAAGGATTCATTAGCCTACTGTTGTGTTTGTGTTTAGATTAAGCACTGAGAAAATAATTTGAAGGGAATTCAGAGAGAAAACAGTGACATTTGGCAGTTAAATAGATGGATGGTTCTGCAATGCTGGATAACATCTGGGGTTTATCCGTCGTACCATGCAAATTTTATATTTTCTGACCGGTTTCGGATTTTCATCTATTGTCAGAGTAAGGCTAATCAAGTTCGTATAGAGAGGTGACGTTTACTCTCTACTCGAACTTGATTAGCCTGATGATCTTTTAGGTTTCCGTGTCCGTTTTCATGGGCAACACTTGAGTTTCCGTGTTGAGGCGCGTTAGTAGTATGGTAGAAACCGACATTTCGCTATATTGCAATGAGCTTCTCCAGGATCGTTACTCCTTGAAAGCTACTAAACCTAGGTAGAGAAGAGCGTGGCCCCTTCCTCCGCCATCTTGACTGTAGGTTGTGGGCGGTGCTTAAATTTCTTTTCCTTGCCCACGGTTGGCTGGCGGCTAACAAGGTCTAAGTCTCCCAGCCCATGCCCTCCAGCCAAAATTTTAACCTTGTCCTGCTCTAGGAAGCAATTAAACGTTTTTCCCCTGCTTTCTTCACTCCTTTCCCTGAGTAGGGCCAACCATGTTGACGGAATCCACTGTCTTTATTTAGAC
Source organism: Triatoma infestans (assembly GCA_011037195.1). Classification (NCBI taxonomy): domain Eukaryota; kingdom Metazoa; phylum Arthropoda; class Insecta; order Hemiptera; family Reduviidae; genus Triatoma; species Triatoma infestans. The sequence goes on from JAAEAF010013656.1 coordinate 26,503, forward strand.
AGTTTTCCTCTTTCTTAATTTCCACTGCCTCTCTAACGACAAGTTCGTAATAACTGTTTCTTGGGCAAGGACTTTGGTGTCTTCAAAATTTATCGCATATCCAGTTGCTAGGAATGTTCTGCGAGAGCAGACGTCCTCGTTTTGTTATTTCTTACACAGTGGATATGTTCATTCAGACGTGTTGTGGTCGTCTTTTAGTCTGGCCAATGTATTTTTTCCCAAGCTGCAAGGCACCACGAAGACTCCCTTTTTTTCAGTGGAAACCTACCCTTAAACCTTGGTAGCAGCTGAAACATTTTTCTGTCCGCCCCATTATGGTAGTTATATTGTGCTTTGCAAGGAATTTAGAAATCTCCGCCACTCCTTGCACATTTGTGAGGAAGCTCTCGTTTTCTCTCTTCTTTCCTTTATCTTCTCAGGTTTCCGCACACGATGACGCTATTGGACCTATTGAAGAGAGCATTTGTCTATCTTTGTAGCCGTTTTGTTTTAGAGCTTGCCAAACATGATTTACTTCTATTTGATTAGCCTCAATTCTGACGATGGATGAAAATTTGAAACCGGTCAGAAACATAAAAAATACGCATACTACGAAGGATAAAACTCCAGACATATTATTGTCTTTAAAATATTATATAGATATTAAACATTAAAAGTCAGCTGATAAAAAAAAGAAAAGAAAAAGAACTATACAAAAGATAAAAAAAAAAGTATAAATATCAAGAAATCAGCTGTTAATGAGGGAAAAATATTTAATTAAAAAAAGCTGACAGGAAACTCTTTTAGTGACAATAGAACTGAAATAAATAAATAAATAGCATTCATTTTTTGTTTCTGTCTCTTTCATTTCTTTATTAATCATCCGCCCATAAATGAGGAACATCGCTGTTTGTAATTTATTTATTCGACGTGCAGAAATTCTAATTAAGTCCAGTAATAAATTCACAGACTAACACGCACACACAATAGTACTTAGTAAAAGAATTTTTTCCACGATATTACAATAAGCATTTTTGGATTGTTTTATACCGACATAAATGTAATAGAATGATGTTAAATTATTTAATAAACAAGTTTATAATGACGTTTTCCATTTTAGATGGAAATGTTTATTAAAATTTATGTGATGTAAAACCTCACATGACTTTCTCAGAATTGTAATTGACAATTTTCCATGTACTTACCGGGGATTAATGAAAACATGCTGCTGTCGGTAGAGAGAAAATTTGCGCCAAACCAAAAGAAAAAGTTAAAACAGGAAAATAGGAAATACAAAATTTATTAGTTAGGTTGGTAGGCGTTCTTAATAAAGAATGGACAGACGATACGGACAAGTTCCAAATCAGGAAATTAGATGATGGGAAATATACAGATATAATACAAAATATTTCCACAGCTTTCAGTATCATGCTTCAGTATGGCAATCGGAGGACCAGTTTTTAATTGTTATATAATGAATTTAAATGAAATAATAGAGACAATGCAGCATCACCTAAGGATTATTGAAGCTTGAATAACAGAGAAGCTGACTGATGATTCCTGTTTGAAGTCTAAGCTGAGTTCTCATGGTATCTCATGGCAGTTATGAAATGAAAGAAAGATAGACACGAAGATGGCTAGAAGACATTGTCCGCATCCGGGGAATCAGAAGCTCTCTTGAGATATATTCTGTTAAAACATACAGACACACATACTCCATTCGCTAAAAGCATTTTTCTCATACCTCTAAACATGTATTTCCGGTGAGAACTCGATATCGAAAATTCGACACGATCGCAATACTTCCTCTTACTAGGAGTAGTGGGAGAAAGTAATATAAAATAAATTGGCGGCTCTGCCACTTAAATGGCTACCTAAATTTAAACATGTTATTAAATATTGAACAAAATATGTTTTGCTAGAAACCGGCGTTTCGCCCATATTGCATTGAGCCTCTTCGGGGTCCTTACACCTTGAAATGGAGTGCTTTCTAGCATACCACTGATGCGATCCCAACCCGGAAACTCAAGAAAATAACCGTGGAAACCAAAAACCCATAAGGAAATTCTCACTTCTGGTTAAAAAGATTTCTTATATATGTAATTTTTATTACATTAATAGTATGTTTGGACGAACCGTTTAATTTCTTATAGAAGAAATATTTCCTCATCACATCACATTTCTTATCGTTGCCGCAATACAGCGCCACTGGTACTATGTATCTTAACCGGTCAATCTGCCAGATTCAGCAACAAGCTTCTCTTCCAATAACATCAAAGGATTTTGTGTAATAAAAGGTAAAAGATTTCACTGTTTATCTTCAGACAACTTTAAGGGTCCATCTTCACGATCTGCACCAAGTGAAAAGAACAAGTAAGATTCACTGCCCAGCACGTTGCTTTCCAGCAACGCTACCGCTAGCCGCTAGTCGCTCATATATAAATGTGTTTTAACAATGTCAGTATTGTGTTTGTGTTCCAACGGGCCCCAATATCCCAAACGTTCTCTTAATCCATTTTTTCCTTTACTTTCTTCTCCAACGACTCTGCTTAAATTTTGCATACTAATTATATACATAACACAACAATTTTTTTTTTTTAAACTTGAAACGTTAATTGCACTTGTATTTGAAAGCATTTATTATGGGTAAAATTATTTTAGTTTGGAATCTAAGAATTCATGACAAGTTTCAAGTTTTGGAGGCTCTAATTGTTGTGCTAAAATGTTTTATATTTAGGTATCTTCTATGTTCAGAAGCGACGTCTAACTACCAGTTCCATCTAACATGTGTGTTGTCGAAGACATGAGGCGTTGATTAATAATTACAAGTTTGAAGAAAATTTGTGAATGAATTAGAGCGGTAAGTGAAAGTCAGGCAGTGTGTCGGCACACATGATTTTTATATTAAAATTAATAATAGAAAGATAAGAACAAAAATGTTTTAGTGTTGTTAAATAATAAAGTTGGATTTTCAATAGTTACTCCTGGAATAATTGAGGATTTTAAATTATTAAGGGCCTTAACATTAAAACTAGGAATTAAAATGACAAAAAAGTAAATTTATTAAATTATTAATAAAACAAATAATCCTGCAGCGCTACTATTACAACACGTATATTGTAGTAATAAAAGAGATTTCAAAGTACGTGCAGCTGATTAAATTAACTGAAGTTCTAATTGATTTATTATAAGTTGATCGCACTAATCGATACTCTTCACCAATGCCCTATCTCTTCTGGGTATCATTTAAATAATCTTGTCTTAAAAATGTTGTCAAAGTCATTTAAAAGAGAAAAAAAGAATATTAAAGAATAAAAAAAACTTATGATTAAAAAAGCTCTAAAGAAATCTACTTTGTATAAAAATTTTTAACGAGCTAATAAAAAAAATATATATATTTATAAAAATAAGAAATACCAAAATAAGATAAAGGAAAGCGGCAGGAAAGAAAAGTCCATTAAGAAGAATGGAAGAAAATAGGAAAATCTGAAATGGGAAATCTTAACCGGTTTAAGAAAATTAATACAACTTTTTTTTTTTAAGATAACAATGGGAAATAACTTTAAAAAGAAAGGAAATTAGGTTCAACTTTCTTTTCTTTTCTTTTTAACTTTCTTTTATTACTGCAAGAGCATTTGCGAAACTTTCACCGGAATCGCTCGTTTACAGGTTCCTGGATTTGAAAAAGTGTTTTTTTTGTTTTTGTTTAGAAATTGGTCTGTACATGTGTTTGGTTAGGATACTCCAAAATAGAAAAGAGAAGAAGTTCAAACTTGACGAGGGGTGCGACAATAAAGTTTTGGTCGAAATCGGTCAACCGAAAATATCACTTTACTGAATATCACTGTGTTTTTCTCGGAAATAACTTCAATTTGGTACACTCCAACTATATATGTATATAACAATTTATTTGAGGTACGAGGGAAGTTAGGCTTTTCTCTAAAGTTCCAACTGATTATGAGAGTTTTTTGTCTCTTTCTTTGTTCCTCTCTCTCTCTCTCTCTCACTCACACACACACTCTATTTCTCTCGGTAACATAATCCTCATTTTGGTCGGAAATGTTCTTGCACGGTGACCTTGTTCAAGTTTTCTGACACCCAGTGTATGAACTTTTTCTAAATGATAACATTGCAGCTCAAGAGGGAGTGTACTATAATATCCTTCTTTCTCTTCACACAATCTGACAATACCGCTATCTTACTAAGTGCATCTTCTTCATGGAACCTTTCAGTTTCAATAACCTATGAGGAAACTTGTTATTTATTTATTTAATATATAGGCTAAAGCCTATCACTTACAAAATATTATAAACATCTAAACTATCACTAAACTATTTATAAACTAATAAGCTACTTATACACATATAAACTCTATAGGCTGTATGACAAAATTATTATTGCCGTTTATAATAAACATTTTATAATACAGTTTAACATAAATCATATTTGAAGGACAAAAATCTTAATAAACAGAAAGTATATAAAAATTGAAAGTGGTTAGAAAAGTAAAATAAAAATAAAATATATATGAAATTTTAATATAGAATTAAGAAAGTTAAGAGTCTCATTTTTAAAATATAAAATATAATATTTACTCGCATATAAAAGTCAACAATTCATTTTTGAGAAATTAAAGTAAAACGGTGAAAAACTAGACAAATTTAATTGATAATAATTTTCAGAGTTTTAGTATTTTTTTGACTGAACAGCATTTCATGGAAAAAATATCAATTCTACTGCTCTTTTGATTATAATTATTCGTAACTCTACTTTTATATTAGAATGTTGTTGACTTATTTCAAAGGGAAGGCTATTACAGCAAGGGACATTGATATTAATTAGGGATAGGATGTCAATACAGTCTATTTCACTGTTTATTATTTTGGAAAGGAAAAGGGTATCGAAATGTCTTCCATTAAAAAGAGCGTTTAAGTTGGGGAAACTGAGCAAATTCTCATCGTCTATATATTGCAGTCCTATTTTGTATACAACCATTCTGAGAAAGTTGTTTTGAATTTTTTCAATGGAGCCAGAAAGAAGTTTGTAATAAGGTGACCAGATCACTGATGCGTATTCTAATTGGGGAGCAATAAAGATTACGCACGGAAGAGATTTTTTGAAATATTTAGTGTGTCTGCTGAAAAAACTGAGGGTCTTTAGAGATTTATGACATATATTGTCGATGTGGGTAGTGAAAGTGAGAGAAGAGTCAAAAGTTACACCGAGATCTGTAAATGCATTAGTAACCTGTAATGTAGTATCGCAAATTTTGTGATCAGAGTGAATTTTCCTGTTTTCTCTGTAGTAGTTCATCACAGAAAATTTATTCACATTTAGTCTGAGGAAATTTTTCTCACACCATTCAACTAATTTGTTGATATTTTGTTGTAAAATATCTGTACCACTCTCATTTTTAATAGTTTAAAAATTTTCAGATCGTCTGCGTATAGTAGAAATTTAATGTCATGGAAAATAGACTGAATGCCATTAATGTATAAATTAAAGAGAAGGGGACCTAAGCAAGATCCTTGTGGTACTCCAGATTTTGCTTCAAAGTAAGGAGATTAAGACGAATTAAGTTTGATACAATAAGATCTATTCGTTAAAAACCTACTTAACCAGTTCAGGAACGATCCATGGAAACCGATGAGCGAAAGTTTATGGATGGGGCAAGAAACATTAATACTGTTGAATACTTTAGATAAATCTTGTACACAACATTGACTTGGCTGCCGTCCCTAAAACCATCTGGAACATAATTCTGAAATAACAATAGGTTGGTAGTTGAAGATCTGCCATTAACAAAGCCATGCTGTTCTTTATGAGCCTATTTTCGCTCATTAAGATCTTCCCGATCATAGTTGTCAATAACTTTTTAACCTGCTTGAGTTTCGGAAGATTTCTTCAAATCAATGCTCTCTTGACTTCCTCTTCTTAAGAGAAACTGGACGTTTCTCCGACAAAATTCATTAAAGAGCTGTTGCACTTTTCGCTGCCAGATTGTCGGCCGACTTTTTAACCTCTCCACATTAGGTCCTCAAAGGAGATAGCTCTGAGTTTGCCAGGCTTTCCCAAAACCATTTTCGAACTAATCTCCCATGAACTTCCATTAATATAATAACCCTTAATCGCCACGTCTAGGGTTCCTGGACCAAAAGTAAGCTCCTATACTTCCTATACTAAGCTCCGATCATGCAGGTGTTCAACCAACCAAACGCGAAAATCTTTGGTCCGAATTCCATAACTTGGCAACGGTTGTTCATAATAATAGCCGTACAATTAAATAAAAATAAAAATAAATCCCCAGCGATGTAGGCCATAGGGCGGAGCCTCGACCTAATAAACTTACAGTTTAGTAGGATCTAGATATGAAAAAATTTCTATATAGTTTACTATCTCTGTATAATAAGACATTGGGTAGAAATATAACTACTAAATATATATTAGAGGATGCCCTATATATTTCTACCATGATAAATATAACTAATTTTATGTATATGTAAATAAATTATTACAAATTGCAAACAGGTGTACAAACGACGCAAACATAGACCGCAATGATTGTATCTTCAATGTTTATGTATATATATATTTTTTTCTTTTTTTTTTAATTCAAATATTTACCAATTTCAATCTGTAGAATATTTTATTAGAACTGTGTTTTCTGTATCACTTAATTCTCATAAATTGAGCGTTAATTAAAATCAATAATAATAACAATAATTATAAACATAATCTGATATGAACCATTCACACACGACTTTCTCTTACTGCAGTTTGCGAGATTTAAATGGCAATTTTTTTTTTTAACATATAATTTTTGCTAAAGGTTTGCTTGTCTTCCAATACGTCGCAATCATTAAATTTGATACATCTCCTTACTAATGAACTTAAGACATAAATGAATTCCCTCAATTAAATTCTAATCAGATATGGATCAATACAGTTTTGACATTAGAAAAACATGAACATAGATGATTGTCCGGATTAAAGTCAATTTCCAGACCGGATTTACTTTCTTAATCTATTAGTTTCTGTTACTGCTATAAGAGGAAGTGCTGCGATCGTGTACTTCCGAAATTGAATTTTCACCGGAAATACATGTTTTGAGCTTTCCTCTGTGTGTACAATGAAAAAAGATTCGAGTAAATGGTCTGTATGAGAGAGTGAACAAAATATCTGAGATATTTGAGAAAAATCGCAGGAAGCTCAAATAGTAGAGATTCACCGTTTAGATAACGCATCTAAGAAGAAGGTTTTGGTCAAAATCCACCAACCGGAAGTGAAACTTTACTTTAGAATATATTTTTCAGTTTTTCGAGGATTTCCTCTCAGAAATGGTTTCAACAATTTGCTTCAAACTTCTTACACTTTCTATGTTATTTATTTCCAGAAAATTGACTTTTCTTTTGTAGAGGTTCTGAAGGAGCATTCCTTTAAATGAACACTTCAACATAATTTTGGTTTTATCACCTACAGGTGTCTAAATTTTATTATTTTTTAAATTGTGCGATTCGTAAGTTTGTTCGTAAAATTAAATTAGCAAATCGTACCATCCCCGGTATGGTATTCTGATGTACTAAAAAGTTTGATTAAACAGAAAAAAAAAAGCCTACAAACATACAAATGTACAAATGATAAAAAATCTTATGATTTCTTTAAACAACTACGCAGCCATTGTAAATATCAAATGAATGTTGATTACGCTAATTATGTCACTGATGTTCAGAGTTCAGTTGTTAAGGGCAACATCAAATATTTTTGGTATTATATCAAATCTCTAAGTAAGAAAATTGGTTTACCAGATACTGTTTGCTTGGATACCATGGAAGTCGAATACGGTCCAGATATATGCAACCTTTTTGCTATATTTTTCTCTAGTGTGTACAAGCAACTAGATAATGTTATAAATATTCCGGATTATAATTTCAACCGAGATATGGATGTTGGTAATATTGTAATAGGCGAAGGGGAAATATTTGAGGTTTTGAATCACCAAGATATTTCAAAAGATACAGGTCCTGTTAGTCCGCCTTCTGTGTTTTGCAAAACCTTAGCAAATGTCCTGGCCCCGCTGCTTAATGTTACCTTAAGTTTATCTCTTTCTTCTGGTTATTTTCCTCAGTACTGAAAATTCACTTATATTACTCCTGTTCACAAATCTGGTTATAAAAGAAATGTTAGAAATTATGGAACTATTGCAGGGCTCTCTGTTATACCCAAGATTTTGGAAAATATAGTGTCGGACAAATTAAAGCCTGGCTTATGTCGAATTGTATCTCCTCTGCAATATGGCTTTATGCCTAAACGCTTTGTTGCTAAAATCTCCTCGTTTTTAGTGCAGTATAACATTAATTCTCTTAAAGCAGGCAATCTGGCATATATATACTGACCTGGCAAAAGCATTTGATACTAGTTTTGGTTGGTTCCGCAGACCTGGAAAGCATCACATATATTTTCCGTGATAGCCTGCTTCTTTTTGTGGTAATCGACCGGTTTCGGGCGTTCGCCCATCATCAGGATGTTTTTGTTCAACACACTGTCAGTGTAATAACAGAGACTTGCACATAGCAAATACAGTTGATGCACTTGATTTTAAAAGTCTTTGTTATGACGGAACTAGGTTAAGAGTGGTGTTGCTACCTGAATAAAAACACATGTTCGGTCCTTTCTCCTTCAAAAAACATAGTTTAAGTTATACATCCCCACTCATTGATGCTTCGATTTAAAAAGGACAACGTCACTAAAGGAATTGGAAAACTCAAAGCTTATGGGGTAACTGGAAGTTTTTTAGCTTGGATTAGTAGTTATCTGACCAATAGGAAGCTAATTGTGAAAATTGGTTCATATTGTTCTGAAGCTTTTAGTGTTTATTCTGGGGTGCCACAGGGGTCTCATCTGGGTCCACTTTTATTTCCTATGATGATGTAGTTGACCTGGCTGATGGTCCAAAGATATTGCTTAAAGTGAATAACCTTAATGACGTGAAGATCCTGCAATACAACCTTCAAATGTTTTATAAGTGGTGCTGCATTAACTCATTGACAGTCAATATTAATAAGTGTAATGTTATAACATTTTCTAGGTCTCCTGTTGGGATTTTCTACTCGTACAGTCTGGAAGGTTCAGCCATTACAAGAGTTAACTCCGTCAGGGATCTAGGAGTTACCTTTGACTCGTCTTTAACATTCAGGAAACATTTAGACAGTATTATTGGCAAAGCCTATAAAATGTTGGATTTTCTTTTTAGGAATACGCACAGTTTCGTTAATGCTTATGCCCTCAAGGTTCTGTACGTCTCATAATTAGATCTCATCTGGAGTTTGCCACTCCAGGCTGGTCTCCCAGCTCCTTAACATACACAGAATCTATAAAAAGAGTTCAAAAGAAATTCCTACGCTTCCTATCATTCAGATTATCTATTCCAAATGACTACAAACAGCTATCTGAAAGATTAAACCTACTTTCTTGTCATTAGCGTAGACTGCTACATGACACGCTACTTATATTTGATATTTTAAATGGACTAATAGACAGCTGTGAATTGGTTAACAACATTAGTTACAACGTTCCAAACAGGTACACCAGAACAATTCACCTTTTCAATGTAAAGTTTTATAAAAGAAAATATACATTTAATTCATCAATCCCAAGATTTCTTAGATTGGTAAATAAGTTGCAAGAGGAGATTGATGTATTAAACATGTCTAGATAATAATGTCTAGATATCATATCTAGAAAACAAAGTTGTTTCTTTACAAATAAATGTGGATGAGCAGTGAATTATTAACCTAACCATTTTAATTTCAAAGTTGTCTATTTTTCCTGTACAGTTCCAATATTGCTATTTTCATAGGATCATCTTTATTAAAGTATAATAATTATCTTTTTTGTCTTAAAAATTAATATTATCATTCGTCATATTTTATTTGTGAAAATTAATTGCTATAATCTTCGGGAAATTATAAATACAATTGAATACATCTCCAATATTGGTGTTTATATCTATCATATATTATAAATAATTGTGATAATAAATAGTAATTTATAACTTGTAATCTAGTGTCATATTGTAGCTTATATTTATATCTAATGTAAAAGGACTTGTTCCGTACATATACCTACATAAAATAAAAAATTAAAAGCTTTACTTAATATAATTAGAAGCATTGATAGAAGAAAATCGGATTATCGCAAGTGCGATTTTATGTTTTTTCAGATTTTCTGTAATTTTCTTGAAGACGGTTACAATGATTTTCTATAAGCGGGGATTGCTCTCTGCTTAGATAGGAAGGGGTTACATTTTTATTTTGCACCATTTTTCTAAAAAAATTGATTTTGGAGGGGTAATGGGAGTCTGTCAGTTTAAATTTACACAAGCTTTGTTGGTTTTGACATAGAGCGCGCTACATATTGCCGCTCAGATATACAAGTCAAATTCCCATCACCATTTTCATGGCCAGCCCAAATAAACATTGTTACGTTGCTATTTTAAACAAAATTTTCTTGATTAATTGTTATTAATTAGAGTAAGATAAAGTCGTGTGAGTGTTTCACACCAAACATACCCTACTTCTTTTGAGATTATCGATAAAGATCATTGTTCAGGATCTGTTGACAAGCTGTGAGATATCATCGACTTGCAGAACAATAGTTTACATACGCTATAATGTCGTGTATCCACACAAAATGGAACACAATATGGAAAAAAATACCTATGTATTATCTTGCACTGTAGGTCCAACTACACAGATTAAAGGATAAATTTTATTTACTTGGAGCCCTAAACGAGAGCGGACAGCAGAATTATAATACAAGCTAAAAAAGCATATGAATAATTAAATTCACATGACCGTCACATAATTTCAATGCTGCCGCTCATGTACATAAATAAAAAAATAAAAAACATTAATTATAATTTTAATGTTTGCTTGAACTCTTTATAAAGTAAATTATTACAAAGATATCTTCTTTTTTTTTTCTTTTTTTTAATGTTATAGGATTAAGTTTTAAAATGATTTTAAATTACTTTCCAGGAAGTGAGTGGGGGAGCTTGGCAAAATGTGCCACAAGTTGGCTTATGGTGTTTAGCAAAGCGGCTGTTGGTAAGTAGAGGCAGAAACTGGGAGGCGGTAGAGCTACCAGGCTCCCTCCCCGTGAATACCTATCTCACACCTTCAGCTCATGATGTTCTATATAGCATGCCTTTGCCCAGTGTAATAGCTTCTGATAAGGGCACTTAAAGTGGCCAACTTTACTCACAGTCTCCTCTCTCTCGCCCTTTGTCTACTGCTACACAGCCACTCAGACCCAGAGGTATACTGCTGTTACACAGCTGCTGGAAAATGGGTTTAGCTCAACTAGGTAATTCAAATTTGTGTGTAGGTGTTCCAAAACTCTTACCAACAATGATGGTTCAATATATATATAAAACAAATTCTGCCGCTACGACAATCTCTGCTAATGAAGGAAATTAATCTGTAATTATATTAAGTACGATCAGGGGGCTTAATTTTTGTGCATCACTTTTCTTTACTTTCCCTTTCCACTACAACAGGAACTGCTGCGATCATGTCGAATTGTTGAACTTGAGTTTTCGTCAGGGTTCATCTGAATATGAAAGAAAGAAAAAATAGCGAAGGGTATGGCCTAATTAAAAACGCATAGAATTTTTCTTTGTTTCTTCAGTTTTTCACCATTTTCTTGAAAATGGCTCCTTAGATTTTCTAGAATCTTTATTTACTAACTACAGGATGATAATTGACATACACCATCCTTTGTCTTGGAAAGTGCGCCGGATAGGGGGAAAAAATCCAAATTATACATACTCTGTCTAGAGTACTCTGCAATCAGAATAGTCAAAGGCCATCGAACAATATCTTTCGATGCAGTGTGCGTCTTAGCTAATATTATACCCATAGATTTAAAAATTAACCAGCTCTGTGACCTCTATTTTTGAACACATGGGATGCAAAGATGTCATTTAATTAAAGGAGAATATGATAAACAGGTCGATTACAGAGATTGGATTCATCCAAGTGATGTATCCGTAATAGTTAGTCCACCTCATGAATCTCTGGATGTTGAAGAAGCGCGCTACAGGATATTTACAGATGGTTGCAAGAGTGGTGAAGGAGTAGGAGTGATGTTGTAGTCTATAAGAATAAAGATAGAATTTATTCAAATAAATATCGATTAGACAAAGTCTGTAGCAATAATCAAGCAGAAGAACTCGCCATTCTTAAGGCACTCGAGTGGTTTAAGGAGAACTGCCAAGATAATTGACAAGATAGATTCAAGAAAGTAGCAGTTATGACTGACAGTAGAGTTGCAATTGATTCAATTAAAAATTACGACTAACATTGCAGGATCTGCGAGGAAGCAAGGAAAAAAATAAGTAGTTTGAAGGATGCAGGGAAGGAAGTGATGCTGGTATCGATTAAAGTCCACGTGGGCCTGGAGGGCAATGAGGAAGCTGATCGATTAGCAAAGGAAGCTGCTAAGGATAATGATCTACCTATCCTTTATTCCCTGTATCCTAAATCCGAAATCACTGTATCTTGCTTGGAAAAAATGTAACAGAATGGGATCAACAATGGCAGAGTACTCTTAATGGAGTAGAAACAAAACTATTTTTTCCACATGTTCAAAGCAGAATAAAGTTAAGACTGCCACTCACTCATGCCATAACACAAATTTTCTCTGGGCATGGTCCCAATATGAAATATTTACAAACGTTTCACCTGGTTTTAGCATCCTAATGTCCTTGCCAGGACACTGTTATCCAGGATGTAGCATCTTATATTTGACTGTCCACTACTACCCCCCCCCACAACTAGTCCGGCACATCACGCTACAAGAGGAAAGTTGGCCAATTCCAAGAAGCAAATTTATACAAAAAAATAACATAGAAATATTTAGTAAATTTGTAAATAACATCAATTTAGTACAATCAAATAATTTAGAAACTTTTCATTTTATCTGCAAATATTTGTCTTTGTTAATTTCGTCATATTGTTTGTCAAATCATTACTCACATATTATTACGGTTTTACTCATTAATCACGTTACTCACATGCTATTATTTTTTTTTAGTTGAAATGTATTCATTATTTGTCATCTGAAATGATTTAATTTTTATTTGTTAATCTGTGTATATATTCACTTAAGTTACAGTTTATACTAATGTACTTTATTACATGTAGTACCAAAGGTTGGTGCACGTAGAAAATAAACTCCCCCCCTCCTACAGTGGTAGGGGTACTACGAAAGGGTATCAAATAAAAATACTCTGCCTTGTTATTATTATTGTTTTCAAGCTACAGAAATAAGAGATTTCAAATCAAACTTTCCTATTAAAAATTGGACCATATATTGTTTCAACGAATCCGTGAAGTATATTTGGTTAATGTACGAGAAAATTCCGTTGAATATTTGTTGATATATTCAATTTTCAATTTAGATTTCACGATGTTTTGGAGTTTATAGTCAAATAAGACCAAAAATTATTTTATACAGTAAATTACTGAGGAGGGAATTTCTACAGATAAAAATTCAGATGTTGCATATCGGACACGGAATCAGTTTCCATAAATGTGTGGTGCGGCCTATTAGGGAATCAACTTCTAGGTCCTCATTCTTACATTAAACGGAGACAGGCATCTTGATTTCTTAAGTGATCTGGTTGGAAACATCCCTTTAGTTCACCGTGAAATGATGTACTTTCAACAAGGATGACCAACTCAGAATTTTTTTTCATCAGAAGACATTTTCCGTGGTAGCCTGCTTCATTTTGTGGTCATTGACCTGTTTCGGGCGTTCGCCCATCTTCAGGATGCGTTTTTCAGACAGTGTGACAACACAGACTTGCACAGAGCAAATTCAGTTTTACAAAATTTTTGTTTATATACAGTTCATTTGTAGGGAGTTGACTTTACAAATTCCTCTAATTTCTGAATAAAAAAGAAAATGAAAAAAGTAAAAAGTGATTCTGATTGCATGAATGATCTAGTGTTAAGGTTTCAGTGACGATATTGTTAATGAAATGAATGACATCAGTGCAAGTTATAGTGAACAAATGAATAAATTTTTGACTACAGTATCAGCCATCACTACGTCAGCAACAGCTAAGACAACCATGATACCTTCAATACAGACAACAATGGTTGTGATGGTGAAATGGTGGAAGAAATCAAGCTGAAATAAGAATTACTACAAGTGTGAAAACTTAATAGGGACTAACCTTGATTCAGTTACGCTAGCAGCCCTCTCCGGAAAATGCCCCTAAAAACTAATTTTCATAAAACTAAAACTGAATGTACGTATAAATAAAAGTGTTGGGCCAAAATGTGAATAATTAGTATGTACTTTTGAAAGAAAATCTTTGTAGCGTTTGAGACAATCACGGAAAACAGAAAAACACTATTCAGTAAAGTGGTACTTCCAGTTGACGGATTTGACTGAAAACTTCAAGTCAACTACAAGTAATGATCGTATCTAAAGGGAATTACAATTTAGAGTTCTCCGTGCCATTTCCGTTTAGGAGATTTTGTTCATAAAAAATCAATAATAATAACACCGTACAGAGGATTACAGATTCAAGAGTCTTCCGGAAGATATATTTCCGGTGAGAAACTAAATTTCAAAGATTTGAAACGATTGTATTTCCTATAGCTGTAAAAAGAGAAAGTAAAGAACATGAAGTACTTTAATACAGCATCTGATAGTTTTTAGCTATGAAACAATGTAATCTGATTGGCTAATTTACATTTATGGTTGCAATTAGCTTTGCATAATGAGGTAACATAATTCGAAAATTTGACATAGGTTGAAAATTAATGTTTTGGAGGTATTGGAGGAAAAAACCCTGTTTTAATAATGAGGTGATTGTTTGGAATATCGGGTTATTACATTTGTCTGGTATGGAGAAAAGTAGAAAGTTTAATAACTGGCCCCATGTTGGTTCGGTAGCGGGGAGCAATACAAGGGAGGTAGTCTGTGGGGAAGGGTTGTGGTAATTTCTAACAGTGGATCCCCCCCCCCAGTCAATGTTGTGCGGATAAACGCTCATCTATTATGTAAATGGCCTACCAAATACGAGGTCATCCTAACTGGACGATCGGCTGTTAGTTACTTGATGTATTATTATAGGTAGCGCCATTGTTTTAGATAGGGCTAAATTGTGTATGTATGTATGTGTGTGTCTGTAGATGAGTATGTATAGGGTGCTTTGAGTTGAGAGAGGATAATTTATCTATTTTAATCTAATGAGGGGTTCTAACAGCATGTGCTCTGCTAGGAGGGACCCCCTCGCCTCCCTCAACCGCTAAATACTAGGAACTAAATGCATAAATCCATCCTGCTAGAATCGATAATGGTCCAGAATTCTGTCGTCTCTTCACGTACAATATCGAGTCGTCGAAATGTGTAATCCCTTTTTTCAATCACTATTCAATTGGTGATTATAAGTTCCAGTATCGGATTGTTTCATAGATAATATAAGTATGAATTTTTATTTTTATTCGTTAAAAGGTCGGTATAGTATTGTTATTTGCTATGTTTGTTGGATTTGTTTGGAAGGGTGAAAATCCTGAATTATAAGTACCAGCTTTGAATTATTTTTTAAATAAGTATAGAAATATGATTTTTGCTCATATGTTATTAGTTAATAACTAATATACTTTAAGGGATATGTAAGCTTTTAGATTGCATGGAATGAATTTATATTATATATATATAAATTTGTATGTAAGAAATTGTAATTCCTTTTGTAGATGAGCGTAACGACAGTGAGGAATTTTTACTTTCTTTTGTTACTAGCGTATTGCGATCGTATCAAATTTTTGATATAAAGTTATCACCGGAAATTCCTGAGCGTATTTTTTTTAACGAATGATCTGTAAGTATGTATGTTTGTGTGTGTATGTTTATGAACAAAATAACTCACAAACAAGATATTTTTTTTTTTTAGTTTGTTTTTTCAGTTCCGTGATTTTCTCAAAAACGGCTTCATTGATTTCCTTTAAACCCTTTATGCTAATATGTTCTACAAATTATCATTTTTATTTGAAACATTTTCCTGGAAAAATTGATTATTTGGATTATTGCGGGACAACAGACCCACCGTGTGCTTTCCTGTAAAATACCATTTCAGTACCAATGTTCTACCACCTATATAATATTAAGATATATTAAAAGTATTGATAGAATTTCGAATTTGAGGAAAATCGGTTAACAGGAAAGTTTTTGAGTTTATTGGAATTTTCTGGAAAACGACTGTAACGATTTTCTTAAAACGTGAAATGGCCACTGTACAGATGAAAACCAATCACTTTTATTTGAAATATTTTTTCCAACAAAAAATAGATTTTAGGTAGTTGTGGCATTAAAATTGAAATGCGATGTCGGATTGGCGCTCTCTTCTGAGCTAATATGTAATTACTTTTATTATCTGGCGGGTAGTTAGTTGCTCGTCCCATTTCCGTTTCGATATTTATGTGACGACAAATGAGTAAAAAAAATTAATGTTTAGAGAAAACTGTCACTTTACATATAAATAAAGGGAAGGGAATAGCTAAGTGGTTAGCGTACTGGACTTGCAAGCGGATGTAATATGTACATCTTTGGGCGAATTAATAAATATATATTGTATCAAAGTATGTCCTTGATAAATATTTTATTATTGTAAAGCAGGGAATTTTTCCAAGGTATATGTTTATAAAGTTGGGTTTTTTGAAGGTTGAAAGGCACCAAAGAAACAGTTAGTTGAGTCAGAAATTCCTGGCCTACCCCTATCATTACGTTTATTTAGGACAAAGGGAATTTCCCTCTTCTCACTTTCCCCGGGGTGGAGGTAGAATATATAAGGTGGACCCTTTTAGGGAGAGATGTGAATTCAAAATTTGTACAGTAGGGAGTGGTGGAAGTGCCCCAAGAAACCCAACCTTCTTCAATTCAGAAAATATGTAAAATATGTGAATTATAAATGACAGACACTTATGTAGTTGTATCACAATATTGTATTTATTTATTTTTGATATATATTGTTCTTTAATTATATATTTTTTGAACCTATATATTTAATTGTTTTTTCATCCTCTCCAACTTCTGTATAAACACAGACCTCACGAGATCCCTTTAGAGAAGATTTCAATTATGAATTATAATAATTAATTATTAATTAACGTAATTCATTTACCCCCCAATACAATCATATTACAAGGAGGACCCGGGTTCGAGACCAGCTGTGCTTCCCTTAGACTTTTTCCTCGTAGGAGCCTCTACAGCTCACTGTCCGGTGATGCACAGTGTTGCCTGTAACGAGAGAACACTGTCCGGAGGCCGGCAGTGGACTGAAAAGGCTCCACACACGCAATGGCGATAGATGTTGGAACGCCTTAAACTAAAAAAAAAAAAAAGCAGTAAGAGAAAGTCCTGTGAATGTTTCACACCAGATTCACAGTTTGCTGAATAATTGGTGGAATTGTTACTTTCCAAAATGTTGGCATCATTACTAAGGAGGTTATGAGGGCCGTTCTTAAGGTTACATTGTATCTAATAAGGGGGTTCTCATGCCATTTTTCAGTTTTTCACAGCCACAAAGACACAATAAGGTTTCATTGAACTCGGTATAATATATACCACAGATATATCACTTCTGTTTGGAACTTTTTTCGAGGAAATTCGCCATGATTCTGTCAGAAAAAAAATTCGTTTATTATGTTTACATCGGTGAATAAAAGTTGAAGTAAACTAAAAATATTTAGTCAACATTTACAGTAAGAGAAAAATGTTAATTGTAGTAAGAGAAAGTTGTGTGTGTTTCAATTTACTTCACTTTTTACTTCACTTTTTACGATTCCAATACTTCTCTTACTCCTAGTAAGAGGAAGTATTGGAATCGTGTCAAATTTTCGAAAGTGGTTTTTAGCAAATGGTCTGTGCGTGTGTGTGTGTGTATGTGAACAGCATAGCTCAAAAATGAAAAACCGTAGAAAGTTGAAACTTGATATTCCGTTTAGGTATCACCATGGCATCTGACGGTGGCTCATCTGTCAAAATTCCTCAACCGGAAGTACCACTTTACTAGTTGTTTTTTTTACTTTTTTGCATTTTTCTCAAAAATAGCTCCGACGATTTTCTTCAAATATGTTACATCAACTACACATACAAAGAGCTACAACTTTTATTTGAAACATTTCTCCGGGAAAATTCATTTAAGGGTACTTCTGTGAGAGAGGTGGGGTTAGGTTTTCATCTTAACTGCTATTTCAGTTTATTAAACAATTCTATCATCTAAATCATGTTAATTACAATTAAATATGTTGTTGAAATTCCGAGTTTGAAAATAATCGGGTAACCGGAAGTGCGTTTGTATTAACACTTTACTAAATGATATTTTCACTTTTTCGCGATTTTCTCAAAAATGGCTTCAACGATTTTCTTGAAACTACGTATATAAACTACACATTAAAAGAGCTACAACTTTTATTCAAAATATTTCTCTGGGAAAATTCATTTAAGTGCATATTTGGAGGAGGGGTGGGGTTACAGCTTGTTCTAAAGTGGTATCATAGTTTATTATACAATTCAATCACCCAAACAAAATTAATTAGAAATAAATAGATGGGTAAATTCCGAGTTTCAAGAGAATTAGTAAACCCGAAGGGCGCTTTTACTGGACAGTTTTTTCAGTTTTTTACGAATTTCATTAAATTTGATACACAAACTATAAAATTTGTCAATTATAATTTTGAGAACTGGAGTAAGAGAAGTTGTGTGAGTGTTTCACACCAGATTTTTTCTATAAATCAGAATCCGAGAAGTAATATGGCCAGTTTTGTTACAAATATAAAAATAATTTTTCTTGAGTATTTTTTTATTTTTGTCTTAAATAGGCTGTTATTTATTTTACTTCAGTTGTAGAGGGTTGATATAAATTATGATTTTGAACCTGTTGTACAGCCTGAATTTTTTATTTATTGTATATTACAACATATAATAAAACTTTATATTTTACTACGACGTTTCGGTCAATATACTTGCCATTTTCAAGTAGTTTAAATTATCTGTAAGATACAAGGAAATATGTGATATTATTGTACAATTTTTTAACAATTACAAGATGATAATTATTTCTTTTACAATACTAATATAATATATTTTTTTTGAATAATTTTTGTCCACAAGTTATTACTTACCTAAAGTTTTATTACTGTGTTATTTAAATTTCTGTTTATTCGTTTTTTTTAACCTCATTAGTTTGATTTTTAAGATATACTTAGATATGTTCTTTATCTGCATCAGTTTTTCATAAACCACGTGGTTTGAGTTATTAATTAGTTGAGATTTTTAACTAGTGTATTTTTTATGTATATTATTTAGGCCTAAAAAGGAGAGGTTTAATTATTTGTTTAGTTTTTATTTTGAAATAAAGATTTGTAAATCTAAGTAAATTACTTACTGTAAGTGTGAGCTGACCCTCTCTTAGTACCATGTTTTTTGGGCAACTGACGGAGAGTTTGTAGCTTGATAAGATGTATGTATTATTATATTTGAGAGTTCTGTTTTTTTAAAAGGTTTGTAATATTAGTATTAGTTTAATATGTTTTTTGTTTTATAATTAATATTTAAATTTTTTATATTGCTTTAAATGAATTTTTTATATTTTATTAGTTTGGTATTAGAAAAGATATCTTTATTTGATATAGCTGGCTGTTGTATTAATTATAAGGTTAGGTAATGAACTGACAGGTTATTTTTGTTTTAACTGTTTTTATAACCATTTAACTAGATGTATTTTTTCAGATTATTTATTGTATTAGTGTATGGTTTTACTTGCATGCCTTCCTTACGATCATTTATTATACTTCCTTCATTTAAAGCAATATGAATAGCCTCTAATGTTTTTCTTTTTATTAGATTTTTTTCTCTGTCAAGTATTTTTGCATTATCAAAATCAAAGTTATGTTTAGTAGTTTTATAGTGTTTTAAAAGAGATGTTTCTGAGGTGTTTTTGTATTTTAATGAATTTTTGTGTTGGTTTACTCTAATTTTTAAGTGATTCTTGGTGTGGCCTATATATTTCAATTTACAACAACAATTTATAGCATATACAAGTTCTTTGCTTTTTTCCACTGGATCCTTATCTTTATGTGACGGTATGTATGCATTGATTTTATTTTTAGTAAGATAAGCTAAGTGGCATTCTGTTATGTTAAATTTTTTTAAAACTTGTTTGATTTTATTGGTTAGATTGTGTATGTAGGTAATTGAATAGAAATTTTTAAATTCGTTGTTTTTACTATTATTTTTAAGATGTGATATAGCTTGAGTTTGATAATTTATATTGTTTTGGTTGTTATTTTGTTTTTGATTTGATTGCTTCCAGTATTTGTTTATTGTGTAAGGGGGGTAGGCGTTTTCTATTAAAATTTTGTTAATTTTGTATTTTGTTTCTTCTAGGTATGGTGT
>JAAEAF010013657.1:0-27030 GCA_011037195.1 Triatoma infestans
TTAGCATTACATATGCGAACCCATACAGGCGAAAAGCCATACAAATGTAGTGAATGCAGTCACAGTTCCAGAACTGCCGAGAAGTTAATATTACACCAGCGAACACATACAGGTGAGAAGCCATATAAATGCAGTGAATGTAATTTCGGTTGTATATCGTCCAACGATTTGAAAATACATGGGCGAACACATTCAGGTGAGAAGCCCTACGTATGTAGTGAATGCAATTACCGTTGTTCACAATTGGGAAATTTAAGAAAACACATGCGAAAACATACTGGCGAGAAGCCATATAAGTGTAGTGAATGCAGTTACACTTGCGCACAATCCAGCCATTTGATTACACATAAGCTAACACATACTCGCTTGATGCCATATAAGTGTAGTGAATGCAATTACAGTTGTAGTCTTTCTCGAAATTTGAGAAAACATATGGAAACCCATACGATTGAAAATAGCTGATGATAAAAACCAATTAGTAAAGTTGCATTTCTAATTAATTGATTTTGTCTGAAATCTTCGTGTCTGATTCGTTGGTAATGTCTAAACTACTTGTGAGAGATACCACACTGACAGGTGGTCATAGACACCGTAATATCTAATAACCCTTTGCAGGCAAGCGTAAGAAATCACAACTTCCATAAGACTTCCTAAATCTATTTTTACTTTCTGCAAGAGGAACTATTGCAATCGTGTTACGATTCTATATATTCTTTACTGTGGCGAAAGTAAGTGATACAAAATTCTAAACTGCAATATGATAGAGAACATTCTTTTCGATCAGTTTGGAACAATGCTTTAGATCAAGGCTCCGCAACTTTTCTTGCCCAAGGCACAACAAACTTGTTCCGCAAATTTTGTGGCACTTTAAAAGTAAATATGTAAAAATGCATAAATATTACATAATTTTTGTTATTTTGTACATATAAATACATACCTATACTCATATAACATAATGTAAAAAAGGAGGGGTAATTATGTGATACCTGAGCTTGTTTCCATGAATACAAACGCTTTATCAGAGATGTTTTCCGGAGTAGCCTGCTTCTTTCAAGTTCAAAATAAAATTCAAGCACAAAAAGTTTCGGTTAAGAATGAAATACGCAAATTTTTACAAAAAAAAGGAAAAATTTAACAGATAACGAAAGACAGACAGACACACGCGCGCGCGCGCGCGCGCGCGCTCACACACACATTGGACTAGCCATGAATTGTTTTTATAAACTACATGAATGAAGAGAAAAATTGAATTACCTTAGATCGGTTTTTCACATAATGAAGAAGGTTATCCAAAAAAATATCTCTGATGCTTTCTAGCTCTGCAGAACCAACCACAACAACTAATGCTTTATATTCGGCTCGAATTTGAAAGTACAACACGAAGTTCTTGTTCAAGACCTTTTAAGCCAGGACCGCTTATCATTTTTATTTAACACTTTGTTCACATAAATATATCATGGAAAATGGGAGTAGAATTGAAATAGCGTGGTCTGAAATCCGAGGATACTTTTTCCTAACCAAAATGCGGAAAGCATCCAATGGAACTTCGGCAAAGTGAAGTTTTGGCGTCCCGACCGTTACTCAGTTTAATATATTCCTCTCGAATTTGCAAAGAAAGTGCGTCTGTAGAATTTATAGCATCGGTTGCAAAACGATTTTGAATCCTGGTCGAATTGATCTGTATTAATTGAATAAAAATAGTAGTCAAAGTTATTCAACAATTTTTGGTATTATTTTTATCGGAATTATTAGTTTATTATACACGACGAGCCACATGCAGCAACACTGCGTTGTACCTACTATTATGGTGCCTATGGTGCTGTGGCAACCGAGCTGCGGATCACTGCTCTAGATAAGAATAGTGAAACCCATCAGTTCAGATCAAAACGTCATTGTCCAGATAGAGCTGAATAATGTAATCGCTATCGTAGATTAAATTTAGAAATAATACATTGCATAATTAATCAAATTAACTATTGATTTTCGTTAAAAGCTTTTAAACACTAAAAGAAAAGAAAAAAATTGACGATATATTATTATTATTAATTTGTCCATTGTTTGCCAATTTTCATATCATTTTATTTCCATGGTAACGGATAAAAGTATGTGTCTCTCATAAATCAATCCAAATAACTTTCTTAAAATTAAATAATAAACAATTTTAGATTTATTTTCTGTTACCTTATTTACTTATCTCAAGTGTTTGTATCTTTTTTCACTATATTATTATTTATAGTTATAATATATGAGTTACTTATACATATTGCTATGTTCATAGTTTAATGTGTTTTACATGTTTAAATTTATGATGAATGTTATTAATAAATTTATTATGTTAGAAAATTGTTGGAAAATTTATGATGTTATTAATATTATTTCTTTCCTGATAAATTCTGTTTACTTAGCAATGGCGACCGACCTTAATGATTTATCCCATTATCTATTTCAATGCCCCGCGTTCTAAACGCAAAGAAATAAATATCCAATTACATTTTTTAAGGAAGCTGTTTCGCTTGATGGGAACTTTGTAAATTACTTTTAAAGTATAGACTAGAAGAAAATTAATGCTTTGTTCAAATATCTTGTGAAGAAGTCTTTTAAAAAAGTAATTCATCAGAATGAAAAGAAAACATATGTTAAAGTTTATCTTCTATATATATAAAAATTCAGCATCCGTATGTTTGTGACCGCAAAAGTCGAAAAGTAGTCGATGGATTGACTTGAAATTTTTACACAACGTTACATTTCTATATAAAAGTGTTTACATATACTTTTTATTCCTAAGTTCCCACGGAAACGGGAAATTCCGAGCGTTTCGTGAGTTTGGCAGAAATAGATAGATGCAGACGCGTTGCGATCGTGGCGCCTTTCTGCCGAAGATATTCTGCACAGAATACCTCAAGAAACGCAATCATGGCTTGGATTTCACAGAAGAAATATTCAATGAAGCGCTAACCATCATTGAGGATCTTTGTCTTGCAATGTGTGGCAAGTTGAGGGCACTATTGAGAGTAACAGTACCGAATAGGATCGATCAATGCAACATTCGAGAGAGAACTGCTCAGAGAGCAATCATACATCAGAAATGGCTTACAGCTATTCGTCCAAGAAAATACACTGAAACTCTTTCAAGAACAGAAGATAGCATTTGATACCATCATACAATCTGTGACCAACCAATCCGGTGGATATACTTTTTGGACGCTCCGGGTAGAACTGGAAAAACGTTCTTAATTTCCTTAATCCTGGCTAAAATCCGTTCAAATGGCCACTTGCTTCTTCAGGTAATGCTACTATGTTGACGGAAGGGGGTAGAACAGCGCATTCAGCTCTTAAAAACATTATTTCAGTTAAAAACATTTTTTATTTCTTTCCTTTCAGTTCACAGCAACGCAAAGTAGGGTATTAAATTGAATGATGAATGTGTTTTCTTGCTGAATCTATGTTAACTATCATCTTCTATTTACTTCCCTAATAATTAAAATCAAACTCAGCCACAGCTAAGCGTGGCCGGGTTTAGCTAGTACTTAATAAACCTGTAAGTTAAATCATATTTCAAACCTCCTTTTAAGTTTTACATTGGAGGTTTATTAGTTTTCTAATTGAGCTGTGGCCAGATTTAAATATATATATTTCTTTTATTTTTCTTATATATTTCTTTTAAACTTTTTGTTTTTCTTAGTTATTGAAACATCGTCGTAAAAACATATGCGGCATCATTGCACGCATGTATACCGAAATATGGTTTTTTATAATTAATTTTTTTATTATGCATTCCACACAACATCTAGCTGATTCTGATTCGCATACATCATACATCATCATATTACGCACGCACCTTTTTTTTTCTTTTTTTTAAATATATAACTAGCAGATTTAAAACTAAAATCTGTGTAAGAACTGTTTGGTGCATGTATAATGTTTGCACTTGTGCATGTATAATGTAATTGCGTTTCTGTTGCTATTGTGGGAAGAGTGTTTTGAATAATGGTTCACTGGCAAATTTTGTCTGTTCGTTTATTAAGTTTTGTGTCTTGTATTTATATATTTCGATTTGTTCTATTATGTCAAGTCGTCGTCCTTTGTGGCCAGAATATATTAGCTTCATCGTGGTCTTGATGTCATCGGGTTTGTGTTTGTTAGTGTTTAGGTGGTTGGCATAATTTGAGTCAACTTTTTGTATTTGTATGAACTGATATGTTCGGTAAATCGTTCCTTGATTTTTCTGCCGGTCTGCCACCAAGTGCGGATTTTGTTGCCTAATTTGTTGTTTGTTCGGAAGGATGTCTTAATGCCCAGTTTCTTGAAAAAAATTGTGAGTTTGTACGTGTGGCTTCCTATATATGTGAATGTGGCGAATTTGTCTGCTGTTTCTTTGTCAGTCCTATTTCGGTGGTGTGGTTCGTTTTTGAGGAGTTCATTAAAGATGTTCTCAGCTATTTTGTAGATTGTCTGCAATTCTTGTGTAGGTTCGCCGGTGTGAGGAGTGTGTATTTAAGTCTGTTCGTCAGATGTCTAAGTGCAGCTAGCTTGTGTTGGGCAGGGTGGTTGGAATTGTGCGGTATGATAGCATCTGATGTAGTTGCTTTTCTGTGTATTTCGTATTCCAGTTCATTGTCACTTATTGTGAATTTTATGTCTAAGAAGTTGAGAGTGTTGTTCGTTTCTTTTTCGTACGGAATTTTATTTTCTGGTTTATGTTGTGAAGGTAATGTACTATTTTGTCTGTGTCTATGTCGTTTTCCAATATGAGGAAGGAATCGTCCACGTATCGTGCATAAAATGTTACACCGAACTCCGCTTTCAGTTTTGGTACGTAAGTTTCTTCTATGTTTTGTATAAATATTTCCGATAGGATAGCTGATGTGGGGTGCCCCATTCCCAGTCCGTCAGAAGCGAGATAGAACTTGTTGTTAAATCTAAAGTAGTTTTGTGTCGTTGTGGTTTGTACTAAGTTGGTGAGTTGGTGAACCAATTGCGTGGATACTTCTGGTTTCAGCTTTCGTTTCATTATGTCCAGTGTGCCCTTGAATGGTTTGGAGGTGTATAGGTTGGTAATATCGAGGGATAAGAAACGGGAATTTGGGATGAGTCTTATATTCTCTGATACACAGTTTGTGTGCATTTATTTTTATATATTTTATTTTGACTAGTTAATTGTAAAGTAAATCTCCCCCTAACAACAGAGTTTAAAAATTAGATCCCAATGTGTTGTTTCCATTGTAAGGAAAATGTGCCCTTTAATAATCCAAACAAGTGGAACCGTTTATGCTACTCACACACATTTTCTAAAAACCATTTTTTTGTATTCAGAGGATCTCAAAACGTTTATTTCCATTGAAACCTCGATAACGAAAATTCGACACGATTAACATACTTCCTCAATAATAAGAGTAAAAGGAAGTGAAAATATTGAAACATGCAACTACTCAGAATGTATTTTAATTCAAGCCAAATATTTCCTTTCTGTAAAACGTGCTTCTTTGGTATAAACTCAAATCCACTGTAACTGGAATTGGTTTTGTTCTTGTATTCAGGTATTGCCATTAGATATTGGAATATATAGAGTTGAACAATGTTACTATATTAACTAGTAACCTAAAAGTAATGGCTGCTTCCACTTATTGTCACTTTTGTTTATTCACTAATACTTTTGATTTGATAAATGTCACATTATAACGCATTTGCAGAAAAATATTGTTTTTTTTCTAATCCTTCAATACTCTTTATTAATGATTTCTTCACTAACGTAATTGAACCCTTTTACTGGCTCGTCCTCTACTTTTCTCTTTTGTTACGAAGATATATATACGTAATAATCCTTTGAAAAGCTTCTGCAAAAGTCTGAAGTGATACAGGAAAGGAAGATGATGGGATTATTAAACCTAAGAATGAGACGAATTATGGTGAGTTCTAAGGGCCGGAGAAATCTGTTATTCTAAGAACCGAGTTATATTCAGAATAAGAGGACACAGCTTTCTTGGAAAGATGGCTATGTATTTTTTACTTTCTCTTACTGCTAATAAGAGGAAGTATTGTAATCGTGTAAAATTTTCGATATCGAGTTTTTAACGGAAACATCCGTTTTGAGATCTCCTAAATCCAAAAAAGTGGTTTTTACCAAGTGGTCCGTGTGTATGTATATGAACAGCATAACTTAAAAAAGGAAAACCGTAGAAAGTTGAAACTTAATATTCCGTTTAGGTATCTTCATGGGATCTGACAGTGCGTTATCTGTCAACATTCCTCAACCGGAAATACCACTTTACTAGTGTTTTTTTTACGTTTTCAAAAAAATGGCTCCGACGATTTTCTATAAATTTGTTGTATCAACTACACATGCATGTGGGGGTGTGGGATTACAAGCGCGGGAGGGGGTGGAGTTAGGTTTTTATTTTAAAGTGCTATTTCAGTTTATTAAACAATTTTACCATCTTAATAATGTTAATTAGATTTAAATATGTTGTTGACATTCCGAGTTTGAGAAAATCAGATAACCTGAACTGCGTTTATTTTATTACTTTAGTGAATGATTTTTTCACTTCTTCACTTTTTCAGAAATGGCTGTGACAATTTTCTTGAAACATCGTATATAAACTAAACATGCAAAGATCTACATCTTCTGTTTAAAACATTTCTCTGGAAAAATTCATTTAAGGGTACTTTTAGGGGAGGGTTGGGGTTAAATAAAGGGAGGGCCTCTAAATTGCTATCATAGTTGATTATACAGTTCTATCATCCAAACAAAATTAATTACAAATAAATAGATAACCAAAATTCCTAGTTTTAAGAAAATTAGTTAATCAGAAGTGCGCTTTTTCTGAACAGTTTTTCAATTTTCGACAAATTTCGTTAACTTTGGTACACAAACTATAACATTTGTCAATTATAATTTTGAGAACATGTGTAAGAGAAAGCTGTGTGACTGTTTCACACCAGGTTTTTAGAGTTACAAAGTAAGACGTCGGCCCTTTTTTACGTGAAAGTTGTTGAATAATAAACTGAACATCAAAAGATGTGAAAGCAAACAATTTTATGGGGTCCTAGGGATTCTATCAATTAAGTTTTTTCAGAGAAATGTTTTAAATATTGTATATTGTAAATGTTGTAGATTTTTGTATGTTTGGTAGTTTGAAGAAAATCGTGGGAGCCATTTTTGTATGCAAATCGCAAGAAATTTAAAACAAAAACATTCAGTAAAGTAGTACTTCCGGTTGAGGAATTTTGACAGATGAACTACAGTCGATGGTAACTAAACATATCAAGTTTGAACTTTCTATGGTTTTTGTTTTTCAGCTATGCTTCACATACATACACCAACACACATACACATCCACCATTTTTTAAAAACCACTTTTTTAAATTCAAGGGACCTCAAAAAAGGTGTATTTTTAGTAAAAACTCGATATCGATTACAGTACTTCCGCTTTACTAGGAGTAAGGGAAAGTAAAAATAAAAAAAAAACATGCAAATACTTCGTCTGCTCAGCCCATGAGCCGCCATCACGATGAAGTGATGTTGCGGTAGTTTAATAGGATCGGATTCTATTAGCAGCAATCCATAGCGTCTTCGTATAGTATCTGTACATATAAATGCCTATTACTTATTTTAAAACAATTTTGCAGGGATCTGGGATCCTATCAGTTAGGTTTAAATTAAACTGCCACCATAAGCATTTGTTGAGATAGGGCGCTGCCAGAATCTTAGTTTTGTCATATCTGTAACCCCTAACACCTTTATTATGGCCAGATCAACTAATCTACAATATTCAACACCTATATTTACTCTTATTTACATATATCGCCATTAATTTGTACTAACTATTTTTGCTTTATTTTTTTAATCTAAATATAAATTATGGAACCATATTTATTTCTATAAATACAAAAATGACCATTATCCAGAATTGTACATTTTGTTACAGACTTGGCATTTCCAGCGGGTCAGCTAATACTGCCCAGCCTTCTAGAGGGAACATAAATAACTTATCAAAAAAAAAAAAACCTTCACGATGGCATCAGATGGCCGTGTAAGAAATCAAGGGGAAGAAAATGACCTTGACACAGACACAGGAAAGGAGAAAAGGAAAAATCACACTGCACCTGCATGTCCTGTCAGCTTGCCTTACAAATGTAGTGTGTGTAATTATAGTTGCGCAAAATCCGGAACATTAAAGATACATATCCGTACACATTCTGGTGAGAAGCCATATAAATGTAGTGAATGCAATTACAGTTGTACACAGTCCGGAATATTAAAGATACATATCCGTACACATTCAGGCGAGACGCCATATAAATGTAGTGAATGCAATTACAGTTGTACACAGTCCGGAATATTAAAAAGACATACGCGTGTACATACTGGCGAAAAGCCATACAAATGTAGCGAGTGTATCTATAGCTGTACAACATCCGGATATTTAATAATACACAGACGATTACATTCTGGTGAGAAGCCATATAAATGCAGTGAGTGCAGTTTCAGTTGTAAAGCATCTGGAGGCTTGAAATCACATGTGCGAACACATTCAAGTGAGAAGCCATACAAATGCAATTACGTCAGTAAAACAC
Organism: Triatoma infestans; assembly: GCA_011037195.1. Lineage (NCBI taxonomy): Eukaryota > Metazoa > Arthropoda > Insecta > Hemiptera > Reduviidae > Triatoma > Triatoma infestans. The sequence continues at coordinate 8,575 of JAAEAF010013657.1, forward strand.
CTGGAAGTTTAAAAGTACATTCGCGATCACATTCGGACGTAAAGCCATATAAATGCAGTGAATGCAATTTTAGATGCATGACATTCGGACTTTTAAAAGTACATATGCCAACACATACAAGTGAAAAGCCATACAAATGCAGTGACTGCAAATTCACTTGTTCACAATCTGGATATTTAGGAACGCATATGCTAATACATTCCGGGAAAAAGCCACATAAATGTACTGAATGCAATTTCAGTTGTAAAACAGCCGGCGAATTAAAAGTACATATGCGACACACTCAGGCGAGAAACCATACAAATGTTGTGAGTGCAATTATAGCACTAAAACATCCGGACATTTAAAAGTTCATATGCGAACACATTCAGGCGAGAAGCCATACAAATGCAGTGAATGTAATTACAATTTTTCAATGTCTTCATCATTAGCAATACATATGCGAACACATTCAGGCGAGAAGCCATACAAATGCAGTGCATGTAATTACAGTTGTTCAAGGTCTTCATCATTAACAATACATATGCGAACACATTCAGGCGAGAAGCCATACAAATGCAATGAATGTAATTACAGTTGTTCAATGTCTTCATCATTAGCAATACATATGCGAACACATTCAGGCGAGAAGCCATACAAATGCAGTGAATGTAATTACAGTTGTTCAAGGTCTTCATCATTAACAATACATATGCGAACACATTCAGGCGAGAAGCCATACAAATGTAGTGAATGTAATTACAGTTGTTCAGTGTCTTCATCATTAGCATTACATATGCGAACACACTCAGGCGAGAAACCATACAAATGTAGTGAGTGCAATTATAGCGGTACAACACCCAGCGCTTTTAAAGTACATATGCGAACACATACAGGTGAAAAGTCATACAAATGCAATGAATGCAAATTCACTTGTTCACAGTCTGGAAATTTAGGATTGCATATGCTAATACATTCCCGGAAAAAGCCACATAAATGTACTGAATGCAATTTTAGTTGTAAAACAGCCGGCGAATTAAAAGTACATATGCGAACACACTCAGGCGAGAAACCATACAAATGCAGTGAATGTAATTACAGTTGTTCAGTGTCTTCATCATTAGCATTACATATGCGAACACACTCAGGCGAGAAACCATACAAATGTAGTGAGTGCAATTATAGCGGTACAACACCCAGCGCTTTTAAAGTACATATGCGAACACATACAGGTGAAAAGCCATACAAATGCAATGAATGCAAATTCACTTGTTCACAGTCTGGAAATTTAGGATTGCATATGCTAATACATTCCCGGAAAAAGCCACATAAATGTACTGAATGCAATTTTAGTTGTAAAACAGCCGGCGAATTAAAAGTACATATGCGAACACACTCAGGCGAGAAACCATACAAATGCAGTGAATGTAATTACAGTTGTTCAGTGTCTTCATCATTAGCAATACGTATGCGAACACACTCAGGCGAGACACCATACAAATGTTGTGAGTGCAATTATAGCACTAAAACATCCGGAAATTTAAAAGTTCATATGCGAACACATTCAGGCGAAAAGCCATACAAACACAATCGAATGCAGTCACAGTTGTAGTCTTTCTCGAAATTTGAGAAAACCTATGGAAACCCATACAACTCAAAATAGCTGATGATAAAATCCAATTAGTAATGTTGTATTTCTAATTCATTGATTTTGCCCGAAATCTTCCTGTCTGATGCGGTGGTAATATCTAAACTAGTTATGAGAGAAAGAACACTGACAAGTGGTCATAGACACCGTAATGTCTAATGACTCTTTGCAGGCAAGCGTAAGAAATCACAACTTCCATAAGACTTCCTAAAATCTATTTTTACTTTCTCAAGAGGAACTATTGCAATCGTGTTACCATTCTATATATTCTTTACTGTAGCGAAAGTAAGTGATACAAAATTCTGAACTCGTACGTAGATTACATTTAGAAATAATACATTGCATAATTAGTCAAATTAACTTTTGATTTTCGTTAAAAGCTTTTAAACACTAAAAAAAAAGAAAAAAATTGACGATATATTATTATTATTAATTTGTCCATTGTTTGCCAATTTTCTAATCATTTTATTTCCATGGTAACGGCTAAAAGTATGTGTCTCTTATAAATCAATGCAAATAACTTTCTTAAAATTAAATAATAAACAGTTTCTGATTTATTTTCTGTTACCTTATTTACTTATCTCAAGTGTTTGTATCTTTTTTCACTATATTATTGTTTATAGCTATAATATGTGAGTTACTTATACATATACCTATGTTCATAGTTTTATGTATTTTTCATGTTTAAATTTATGATGAATAATAATTTCATGTTTATTTTATTTCTTTCCTGATAAATTCTGTTTACTCAGCAATGGCGACCGACCTTAATGATTTATCCCATTATCCATTTCAGTCCCCCGCGTTCTTAACGCAAGAAATAAATATCTAAACATTGATTAAGGAAGATGTTTCGCTTGATGGGAACTTTGTGAATTACTTTTAAAATATAGACTTGAAGAAAATTAATGCTTTGTTCAAATATCTTGTGAAATCTTTAAAAAAAAAAGAAGAAATTCATCAGAATGAAAAGAAAACATGTTAAAGTTTATACTTAATAAACATGTAAGTTAAATCTTATTTCAAACCTCATTTTAAATTTGACATGGAGGTTTATTGGTTTTCTAATTGAGCTATGGACAGATTTATTTATATTTCTTTTATTTTTCTTATATATTTCTTTTAAACTTTTTGTTTTTCTTAGTTATTGAAAGATCGTCGTAAAAACGATTATTGATTTTTTTTCTATATGCTTCCTATATCGCCATAGAAAAAATATATTTTCTACTGCAATAAATAAAATAAAAACATTAATAGTTTATACTTTATTTATTATTGTTATTATTATTATTATATTTAAATATTTTGAAAAGATGTTTTATTTTATTATTTTGTATTTGTTTTAAAAATTATTCTAAATATTTTGCTTGCTCCATTGTGCACCAACTCACTTTATTTTATACCAAACAGATCTTTGAACAAATAAAAATTTTTATTATTATATTTTATATAAACTTTTTTAAATTTTTAAATATATTTTATATAATTCTGGAATAAAAAAATACTACCAGATCCGCCACCTTAAATTGCTGGAAATGAGAAAGATGTAAATCCTTATTAACTTGTAGTTCGGTGCCTGAGATAACCAAATTTTCAAATAAGCAATAATGTTTCTTTATTAAATGAAGATGTGTACATAATGAAAAATTAGAGAGAGAAAATGATAATTTTTTTTTTATATGGTTTATGTTGATATTCCCTCAATTACTATGCTTGACTTTAGATCTTCCTGTCTGATCAGTAATTACTTTAGCGAATGATAGCGTAGAAATAGATATGTATATCCGATACATATCCAAGTCCCCCACTTTTAAATGTGGGGGACAGGTCAGAGTGCCTTGTGCGTCTCTGACCGTTTTAACTCCCCAAGTCAACCCCCCCACCATAACTCGTGGTATGGTCTGGGCACCTCCTTTGGGAGGTGGCGAACGGGGCTCTGACGGGCCGGAGCGAACCCCCTCCGGTCTCCCACTTTCCTCTTCCCTCTTCCTTAGCATCCTTTCATGTCCCTTTCAGGTAACCCCACCCAAGCCGAGAAGAGATGCGCGTCAAGGCTGGATGCGTACAGGGTGTTTAAATATATGTGCGGTAGCGGTCACCTTGGGGCACCGGGCGACACCCCATTGTATCGTAGCCTTCCTGTGGTAAGAGGCTCTATTGCAGGCGACCGTCTAATCCTCAATTCTCGTGGGAACTAATGAGTGGACCATCAAAGAACAAAAATTTTAAGAAAAGGGGCGAGGTCAGAGGCTCGCTCAGCTCACTGTCATCGGCAGGTGGTGGTTCCCTAGGTTCTAGGGAAAGCACACCTGCGATGATAGAAACTACGGGGGGCAATCAGTCCGCCCCGGTTGAAGGTAGCCATGAGAGGGTGGTTGCTGGGGGGTCTGGTTGTCTAGGCTCCTCGTCGGCGGACCCTCTCGGCGAGGTGGCATCGAAGATTGGGGGCATTAAGATCGCTCACAAGAGGCCCAGTGGAGCCCAGCGCAGACAGCAGGCGAGGCGCAAGGCTGCTACTGGGGGAAGAGAGTGGATCCCCAATAGCGTGTGGAAGAGGATGCAGCGGGAGAGGGCCTCTTCCACGCAACCGGTGAGAGCTGGCGTGGCTGGGACTTCGACTGCCCGGGGTGATCCCGGCGGGGATGCGAGGAGGGTGGCACGTGATGCTGCCCCCCGCGCATCTCTGCGGACTCCCAAGCGGGTGAGATCGGAGGTGAGCACACCAAGCACCGAACCGGGTGTTCCCTCTAGGGAAAGTAAGCGGGCAAGGGGTCCCGAAGAGGTTCCTTCGGGTTCCTTTAGGGATGTCCTTAGCTCCCATCGTATGGCGATTGCTCCAGAGGGGTATCCGAGTGACCGTCTGACAGAAAGTCAGGCGGAGAGGATACAGTCCGAGGTCGTCGCCAATATAGTGGGCGAGATCAGGCCTCAGTTTAGGGGGTGTTACTGGTCCAGGGGCGTTCTCGTTGTTGTGTGCAACAATGAGACTACGCGCCTCTGGCTGGAGCAGTTGGTCCCCACTCTCCAAGTTGGGGAGGGTAGACTGAGGGTAGGGTTCGCCAGAGACGTACTTAGGTCGGCTAAGGTGTCCGTTTGGATATCTGGCTCCCTAAGAGAGGCTTCTCCAGCGGCCGTCTTAGACAAGCTCCGCATTCAAAATGAGGACTTGGAGACGGCGGACTGGAGACTCATCAGCAGAAGAGTGGAGACGCAGGGGCAAACCCTAGTCTTCGACGTAGCTGACCGAACCTTGGAGAGACTGAGGAGATCCGGGCTCGAGGTTTTCCTCGGGATGGATCTCGTCAGGTTCCGGGTGATATCTAGGCCAAGAGAAGATGAACAGGAAGGCGAGGGACTCCACTCTCCGATGGAGGTTACTCCAAGTAAACCTCCATCACAGTAGGGGAGCATCGTCGGCCCTGTCCAAATATCTCGCCAGAGAGAATATCTCCATCGCCCTCATACAAGAACCCTGGCTTGTTCGGGGGAGAGTTGCGGGGCTTGGAGAAACAACAGGTAAGATAATTTATGATCGTAGTCTGGCGAATCCCAGGAGTTGTATGTATATTAGGGAAGAAATAACCTCGTTGCTGCTGATGGAATTTTGTTCCAGGGACCAGACTGCAATGAGGGTTAAACTCCGGACGGAGGAGGGGACCAGGGAGTTAGTGCTGGCCTCCACGTACCTTCCGTTCGACTCACAAGCTCCGCCACCGTCAGAAGAGTTGAGAAAGCTGGTCACCTGGTGCAGGGTACATGGCCTGCAGCTTATAATTGGCTGCGATGCGAACTCACACAATACTGTGTGGGGAAGCTCCGACACCAATAACAGAGGTAAGTCACTCCTTGATTTTATTTTGTCTAGTAAACTAAGCATCATAAATGAAGGAGAAGAGGCAACTTTCTGCAATATTAATCGCAGAGAGGTGATCGATCTCACCTTAGGGACTAACTTTATTTCGACCCTGGTAAGAGACTGGCATGTGTCCCAGGAACCCTCACTGTCGGACCACATGTACATTAGGTTTGATATCCTGGCCAACTGCAGGGAAACTCGGGCCTTCAGGAATCCCAGGCGAACAGACTGGGACTCATATAGGCGGGATCTCAGCTATAACATCGGTTCAGTCAAACGCTCTTTTAAGACCCTGAATGACATCGAGGACGCTGCGGATCAACTGCAGCGAGTAATCCTGGATGCTTTCCGGGATAACTGCGCGGAAGTGGTGCGTACATCCACCAGAGGAGTCAGCTGGTGGAATGACCAGCTGGCAGGCCTCCGCGCTAGGGCGAGAAGACTGTTCAACGCGGCGAAGAGAAGGGGTACATGGAAGGAGTACCGTGAGGCCCTCACCTCTTACAATTTAGCTATTAGGAAAGCTAAAAAGGACTCGTGGAGGAGGCTGTGCGAGGAGGTAGCTACGACCTCCGAAGGGGCTAGACTTCACAGAATACTTTCAAGGGTACCAACAAATCCGTTGGGAACAATCAGGAAACCTGACGGCGACTTTACGGAGGCGGGAAGGGACACACTGGAGCACATGGTCCAGGTGCACTTCCCTGGCTCTATAGTGACCTCGGTAGGTCCGCGGGATGAATCACGAATGGATCCAGGGGGGATTGGATCGCGGCCAAAGAATGTGTCACATTTAGTAAGATTAAGTGGGCGATACAACATTTTAAGCCCTACAAGGCGCCGAGGCCTGGTGGTATTCTTCCCGCTTTGTTGCAACAGGGAAGTGAGATCCTTACTCCGATACTCTGCAGGGTAATGAGGGCAAGTGTGGCCCTTAACCATATTCCATCGGTATGGAGGCCTGTAAGAATTGTCTTTATTCCGAAGCCTGGGAAGAGAACTCATACCCAGGCTAAGGACTTTAGGCCGATCAGCCTTTCCTCATTCATGATGAAAGTGCTGGAGAAACTGGTGGATCTGTACATCAGGGGGACGGTGCTTCAACTGAGGCCCCTGCATGTTAATCAGCATGCCTACCAGAGGGGTAAATCCTGCGAGACGGCCCTTCACTCCCTTGTTGGAGAATTGGAGGCGGCAGTATACGGCAGGGAGGTGGCTGCAGGAGTGTTTCTGGACATTGAGGGTGCCTTCAGCAACACGACCTACAGCTCGATCACACTAGCTTTGGAAAGGCACGGGGTGAATCGGACCATTACCGGGTGGATTGGCAGCGTGCTCAGAACTAGAAAGATCTTAGCTAGCCTCTATGAGGAGACGCTTGAGACTACGGCTACAAGGGGATGCCCTCAAGGGGGAGTCTTGTCTCCCCTCTTGTGGTGCATGGTTGTAGACGAACTTCTTGTGGAGCTTGATCGCAGGGGTTGTTCTGTCCTTGGCTATGCGGATGATGTGGTGGTGGTGGTCAGGGGCAGACACGAAACTGTAGTAAGTGAGCTACTACAGGAGGCCCTGCGAGTGGTGGAGGGGTGGTGCGGAAGGGTCGACCTGATGGTCAACCCCTCCAAGACCACCTTGGTTCCATTTACCAGAAGAAGGAACGTGGACTGTTTCAGAACATTGAACTTCTTCGGAAGAACTCTAGATGTGTGTGGACAGGTGAAATACTTGGGGATCATGTTGGACGCCAAGCTCACCTGGGGAGCACATCTTCAGTATGTAACACAGAAGGCGAAAAAGTCTCTCTGTGGAGTCACTAGAGCTTGTGGAAAAACATGGGGACTTTCCCCAAAAATGGCCCACTGGCTCTACAAGCGGGCCATCATACCTGTCCTGACTTACGGGGCAGTGGTTTGGTGGCCGAAAACGGAACAGCAAGGCGCGAGGAAAAGCCTCTCTGGGGTTCAAAGACTGTCGTGTATGCTGATCTCGGGGGCGTTTTGTAGTGCCCCGACGACTGCATTAGAGGTCCTACTGGGGTTGCCTCCTCTTCATCTGTTGATACAGGCGGAGGCGAGAGCCAGTGCGTACAGGCTAATGAACAATGGCCAATGGAAGCATATAAGCTCCCTAGCCAGGCATTTGGACATCACTCAGAAGGTAGACCCTGGCCCTATCCTTAGGATGATTGGGGAGGTGAGTTGTCCAACGTTCCACTTTGAGCTCCCATTTCAGGTGATAATAACGTCACGATCAGAGTGGGCTAAAAGCTGGGAGAAACGGGGCCGGATTGGGGGATCCTGGTTTACGGATGGGTCCAAAATGGCCTGCGGAACTGGAGCCGGGATCTATGGGGTCAAACCGAAGGTACGCATTGCGAGGCCTCTCGGGGGATACTCCACAGTATTCCAGGCTGAGATTTATGCAATAAAGATCTGCGCTGAGGAGAACCTGCGCATGGACTCTAGAAATAGAGAGATATGCATCTTCTCGGACAGCCAGGCGGCGCTGAATGCTCTTCGGGCGTTCAGAATCATCTCCCCTTTGGTCAGGGAGTGCAGAGACTCCCTGGAGACATTAGCCCGGCACAATAAAGTGCGGCTAATATGGGTGCCCGGGCATAAGGGGATTATGGGAAATGAGATAGCCCACCAACTGGCCAGGGAGGGAGCGAATACTCCCTTCCCTGGACCGGAACCTGCTCTAGGGGTGGCCAAAAGTATGGTAAGAGCGGCTCTGAGAGATTGGACTCGGAGGGAACATAACCGATACTGGAGGCTGAGTACTGGAGCAAAACACGGCAAGATGGCTATGCCAGAGCTGTGTGATAAAAGAACCAGACACATCCTGGGGTTAAGCAGGTATCAGATTTCTCTGATAACGGGCCTGTTTACTGGGCATGGCAGGTTCAGAAAGCATCTGCACAAGGGGGGGTTGTTGGAAGCAGAGCCCTTGTGCAGGCTATGTCAGGAGGAGGAAGAGACGGCCTCTCACCTGTTGTTTGATTGTGTTGCAATCGCTAGACTGAGGTACGAGATCTTCGGCACGCTGAGACCGGAGGAAATCGTGCTCCAGGAGGGACTGGTAGGGAAGGTTCTGGACCTCATGAAGAGGGGGGGCTTCCGCTACTAGGTTTTAGGGGTTGGCACAATAAGCCTCATTGGGAGGCTGCGGTGCCTGAGTCTTAGTCCCCCCCTGCAGCATTCTAATTCTAATTCTCTAGATCTTCCTGTCTGATCAGTAATTACTTTAGCGAACGATAGCGTAGAAATAGATATGTATATCCGATACATATCCAAGTCCCCCACTTTTAAATGTAATAAATTAACGACAAAAAAAAATCTAGTATGAAAAACTCATACAACTTTCTCTTACTGCAGTTTATTTATTTGTTAATACGGACACAACCCAATATGTTAATGCAATAGTACTGTTTACAACAAACCTCATGTCTTAGATAGTTGTGAAATCCTGAGTTTGGAGAAAATCGGATGATCGGAAGTGCGCTTTACTGAGAGTAGTTTTCGGTTTTCTGCTATTTTCTCTTCTAAAGGTTTTAAAGATTTTCTTCTAACTTGATATATCAACTACACATACAAAGAGCTACAACTTTCATCTGTCACATTTGTCTGGAAAAATTTATTTATAGGCCTTCTGGAGGGGGAGTATTGTTTTCAACAGAGGGCGGTTGGTTTTTGTTTATATTAGTTAGAATTATATAAGTTGTCAAAATTCCCAGTGTTTTTTATTTTGTTTATACGCATTGCCCAAAGAAATTGTGCCGGACATGGCCCGTTTTACACCCAAAGACGATGGCTAACAATTCACTTTCGGTAGTACAGTATTTGGATTCTGCTTCATTAAGCACATGTGAATGGGCCTTTCATCGCCATTAATATTTTAGCTTAAAATTGCGGAAATGCCTATATTATTGCATCCGTTGTAAGAATGAATTCATGCTCCTAATCTGGATAGGCTAGGACAAATGGAGATATTAAGATAGATTTGAGAGCTTGAAAAGCGTCTTAACGCTCTTGTGTCCACTGAAAATTTACACCTTTCTTTGTAAGGTGTGAGAGTGGCTTGGCAAGCTCAGAAAATTTGGTATAGAAACTTATTAAACCCAAAAAGGCTCTTACGACTTTTAATTTACGTGGTACCGGGTAGTCCTTAACCGGTTTTAATTTGTCTTCGTCGCGACTTATTCCGTTAGAACTAATTACATAGCCCAGATATTTACAGCTGTCTTTAAAAAATTGACATTTACCCAAGTCTATACACAAGTTACAGGCTGGAGACGCTTCAGGACCTTTAATATTCATAATGGTGTTCGTCGAAAGTTTTCCCGTGGAAGACGATTATATCGTCAATGAAAGTGTGGCAGATATCACTAGTATATCCGGACATAATTTTGTCCATAAGGCGCTGGTAAGAGGTTGCAGCGTTCTTTAAACTAAAGGGAAATACCTTGAATTTATAAGTTTCGAAATTAGTGACAAAAGAAACTTTCTTTAGAAGCTTCGTCAAGGAGAATGCCGTGGAAGGCACTGCTGATATCTAAGTTGGTATAGAAATGTGTGGCATTCAGTGTGAATGGGATCTACTGTATTTCCGGGAGCCGGTAAATTTCTGAAGCTGTGATGGCATTTAGTTTGCAAAGATAACCAGATACCTAGCTGTGTAATGTCCGTAACATCAACTTTTGTGTGGTCGGCCTATGTTGAAAGTAATGTTGGAATGCTGAAGATTCTTATTTCGGCAAAAACTGAAAACAATTACGAGCCGTATGTCCAAATTTTGAACAATATGGCAACTGGGCCTATTTTGGAGGTTATTTCCTATTTGGTTGTTATTATTCTGATTATATTGGGGTCTACTTGAATAAGAGTTTTTTTTTTTTTGCATAGGAGTTAAATCGTGAATTTTTTGAATTATTATTACTATAATATTGATTATTATAGCGTTTATTACTATATACTCCATGATTAAAGTAGTTTTTAGTAGTATTAAAATTCTTACGCATTTTGCCAAAGTTTTGCTGAGCTTTTGTCGAAATTTATTTGCGCAGTCCACGTCAAAATGTGGACGAGAACAGGGGCTATTTTTCATTACATTAAAAACTACGAGTGGTAGTTTGTTTTAATGGTAGTTTCGGACTTTTATTTCAATGCGGGCATTCTGCGTGGAAATGCATTTGATGAAGTTTTCGAGGTGACTGCGAAAACTGTAGGGTTTGTTTCCGAAGCCTGTACTTCTTTTAGGGCATTGGCATATGAAAGGCCTTCGTCTACTTTTTTTCACTTGCTCATTTTTGTGCCAAAAGTTTATTGTTTGGGCAGAACCCTCGGTAAAGGAAAATTGGAACCTCGTAGCAGGGAAGGAAGATTCGTTGGACATTCCGATAAGTGTAAAGGGTAGTGAGTATGGCTGTCGAAAGAAAAACCGTGATGTCAAGTTCTTAGAAGAAATCGGAACAAATGGACAGGACAAAATAAATATATTCCTGGAAGAAGAGGACAAGGAAGACTTGGAAAAAGCAGAGGAAAAGCACGTTACCATAAGACCTTTAATCGAAGATCACAAGGTAGATGACATAGAGATAGAAGATACCAAAAAGGAAGAGGATGAAAAAGAGAAGAAAATAGAAGCTTGCAGAGGCCCCAAAGCTCCTGAAAACAGGTAAACCTGGAAGAACTCGGAAAGTCTATCAGGAAAGAATCGAGGATAAACAAATAATGCGGAGTACAGCTTGAACTATGGAGTGTCGATCAAGCATGCTCTTTCAAGTGCAGACGCTAACAAACGGTACGACGCTATGAAGGAAGAGATAAGGAGTACACTGAAGAACGATACATGGACACTGACTGATCGTCCTCACGATGGTCACTCAGGTTATCGGAAGTCGGATGGTTCTTCGTAATAAATTCTAAGCTGACGGAAGATTCAAAAGAATGAAGATAAGAATGGTAGCCCATGGATTTTTGCAGAGACCAAGAATTCACTTCAACCAAACCTTCGCCTCCGTAGCGCGTCTCAGCAGGATCCGCATGGTTGGGGCTCACCATAATATGTTCACGGAACAATTAGATGTCAGGTGCAGGGCAACCTGGAAGAGACAATTTGCATGGAAACCCCCATACATTCAGAACGAATACTAGAGATGTTATCTGAGGATAGTCAGATTGGTATCAAGAAGAAGTCAATCGACATGCTAAAAAAACAGAAGTGGGGATAAGTTGTGCTTACTAAGTAAATCGCTGTATGGCCTTAGACAAGCAGGAAACAAGTTGACCAGAGTTCTGACATCTGTAGGGGCTGAATCGTCCCAGTGTGAGCCCTGCCTTTACCAGATAAGAAATCAGAGAGATACTTCTTTAATTATTGTCTACGTCGACGATATACTAATCGCTTCTAAAGATCGCAACATCATGGTAGAAATCAAAACCAAATTAAGAGAAACCTTGAGCTTAGAGACCTTGGGGATGTCAAGCATTTCTTGGGAATAGAATTTTCAAGGAAGGAAAATAAAATTGTCCTTCATCAAACAGGGTTTCGGAAGTCTTGAACGATTTGAAATGACAGATTGTCGGCCCGTGTCAAGTCCAGTTAATTCTTACTCAAAATTGATGAAGCCGGCGCGAAACCACAACGTAGAAGACTTTGATGCCTTACCTTATAGGAAACTGGTAGGAGCGCTGACATATCTGTCGATTACTACCAGACCGGACATTAGCTTTGCCATAAGCTATCTAGGGCAGTTCAACAACTGTTACAATAGGACTCACTGGACTGCCGCGAAGAGAGTGCTCCACTACCTCAGAGGTACAGATTATCTACGAGAGAAGTCAAAAACCCCTCAAAGGTTTTGTAGACGCAAACTGCGGGATAGATCGACGTTCTTTTACTGGGTTCATTTTCTTTATTGCAGGCGGACCAATCTTGGGACTCTAGGAAACAGAAGACCGTTGCTTTGTCCACTACAGAGGCAGAATATATGGCTATATCAGAAGCCGTCAAGAAAGCTATCTACTTGCGGCGATTCTTACCAGAGCTCGGTTATGAAGATGCTACCGACGTAACATTATTCACCGATAGTGCGAGCGCATTGAAGTTAGCTAAGAACCCGACTTTCCATAATAGAACTAAGCACATCGATTTGAAATATTATTTCGTTAGAGATGCTATAAAGGAGATTAAACTTGACATCCGGTCACGTAGCTACAACCGAGATGTTAGCGGACGTCCTCACCAACAGTCTTCCCCGTCCGAAACACATTTATTGCATCAGCGAGCTTAAGGTGGATGGTTCTCTTGGCCCGGCTCGCATCGAGGGGGTGTGTTAGAACTAAGTCTGTTCTAGTCTTGGCGCTGCTAGCCTACGACGCTAGATGGCAGACCAATTCACTTCCTTACTTCATGGATAGCACCTCGTTCGTGCTACCTTCCTTATTCTCATTCTCAAAGTTTGTAGTAGTTTTATGTGAAATGTTTATATGTAGTATTGTTACGTATTTGCGTGCTCGGTAGAGCTCATCCGGCACCACTAGATGGTTTCCGGGAACGTTTAGACCACTGCAGGAACTCCGTACGGAGACCATAGGCAGGTCTTGCTGTAAGGGATAGAAGGGTGGGGCAACAAGACAGAAAAGGCACCAATTCAAAAATAACAATAAGTTTATTGTTGAACACAGCACCTCCCCAGTTCTTCCGCCTCACGTCCGAGCCCGAAAACGCACACTGACGAGTGGGTATGCCCTGGGAACTCCTCTGACTGCCTGAAGGGCAGGCAATCCCTTCCAGGGCTGTCCACAGGTTGCTGATGAAGGATGATCTCACCTCCGACGGAGGACCAGCAGCGAAGCTGCAAAGCTGTTGGCATAAGAATAACTATGTAGGAACTGTGCAGGTGACAGGCGGAGCTGTATAGACTCAACCTAGGTTGAGAGAAAATATAAGAGCACTAGGAGGGCTAATAAGAAAAGCTAAGGTTCGTATACTTGCCTTGAAGTTATTATAGTTCCGTACACCTCCTTTAATTAGAACTCGTTCTATCCAGTGTAGAGACCCCGTCTCTCCAGACTGTACAAGTGGGGGTTGCAGTGAATAGTCACTTAGCTTGGAATTAGATAAATGATTAGTGATCAAATAAATGTTGAGCTGAGACTGAAGGTATTGGCAAGAAAAAATAATATGAACTATTACCTTCAGGGCGATTGCAATAATCGCTTAAACGGCTTCCGCCGACTTATATTAACACTTAATAATGAACAGAGTAGAGATATCAAGGAGAGGAAAGAATAGGAAAATTATCTTACTCTGAATGTAGATGATGTTAATATACGCCACGTGCATCCGCCAGATTTTGACTCTAGTTAGAGTGGTGACTCCTATTATCACTGCTGAATAAGCTCTTACTGAGTGTGAGACTGTAAATTAGAGGTTTAACAGACTGCTAAGAAGAGTACCCACGTGGGGCAGCAACTGAACGGCGTAAAAAAGAGAACTGCGATCCAGCGATTTAATGATACGCCACCGAACTTAGCATACACTAGAAAATGTTATTTGAAGATAATTGTGCAATCTCACAAGATGATTCACGCAATATAAACGGCTTTATGTAAGATGTTCACTAAGAACGAAAAATGCAGTCTGGTTGGGCGTCACACCAGCTCCACGAGATAGAACGGAACTTGAGGTAGTGATAAGGTTACAACTACTAGGGCCCTGCCACTTAGCTAGGTGATTAGATTGAGAAACTGATACCCTGTGTTAAGGCTAGAACGTTACAACAGTGCTCTAGGTGACCAAAATTGTAAGTAACGTCCTGTCTCTTTTTTGATGGGAGGGGCCTCTATCAATTCAAGACTGTCACTCAAACAGTTACGTATTTCGCTGCATTAAAACTCCCCTTAAACTCCAGAAATACGTAACACTGGGGGGGGGGGCAGGAAATGCCCAGAAGATAAAGCCCCAGACAGAGCCATTGGGCTCGAAGAAGCGTGGATATAAGCCACGGCAACACCTTACCAATAAGAGCAACCGCTCTTTAACTAAGGGCGCAAACGCGCAAAATCAAAGGAGCGAGCAAGGCTCCATAAAAACATTGTAAATCTCCAACACCAAACAAAAACAACAAGGGAGAGGGAAGGGAGATATAATAATCAATAAATAACTAGAGTAATGAGAGAATATTTTTATGCAGACCCCGCCTCTCGTAAACTCAGTGCAGGGTGAGAAGAAAAAGAGTAAATTCGAAGGAGAGAAGAGAATTACACGCTCCCCTGCACGTCTCCGTCATCAGAGAGGCGTTGAGAGGTTAGTATATATAATAATAAATGGAAGGGAGGTGGAGCAAAACCACCAAGAGAAAAAAGGCCCGCTGAATCACTCAATCTATAGGTAGTTTGTACAGTTTTGTTACTGGCCTAACAAAACTACTACGTGAAGTTCGAAGCTTAACTTGTCTGACCCCCCCATCCGAGCCCTCATACACCTCTAGGACCCTTGCAAGCGGCCATGTTGAGATAGGAGTGTTAGGTTCATCTAAAAGCACCAAGTCGCCAACCTTCAAATTTGGCTGATTGACAGTCCACTTTTGTTTCGGTTGTAGCAGTGGGAGATAATCACGTCTCCAACGATTCCAGAATGACTGAATGGTAGCTTGAAGCAACCGATAAGAAGGTGGAGAGAATTGTAGTAAGCTTAGGTCGGATTCAGGAGAAGCCATTAGTGGCCGACCTATTAAAAAATGTCCAGGCGTTAGTGCACTATAATCTGAAGGATCGCTAGACATAGGAGTAATCGGGCGAGAATTTAAGATTCCTTCAATACGAATCACCAAGGTCTGAAGAGCGACAAAGGTGGGAATTTGTTGTTTAAGAACACGATTCAGATGGAATTTCGTGGACCGAACTACCCGTTCCCACAATCCGCCCTGATGGGGTGCTGCAGGAGGGTTGAAATTGAAGGTAATACCTCGTAGATTACAGAACTCCTCAACCTGTGGGGAGGTTTTTAACAGTTGCAGGAAGGCTTGTAAGGCCTTTCGCAAGAGAACTGATGCGCCCACAAAATTAGTACCACAATCTGAATACAACTGGGCAGGGCAACCTCGTCTAGCTATTAACTTGTTAAGGACATTGATAAACTCTGGGGTGCTTAAGCTCGTTGCGAGCTCTAGGTGAACTGCTTTGGAGGCAAAACACACAAATAAACAAAGATAAACCTTAAGTAGCGGAGCCTTTCGTAAATGCGAACTTCGAACAGTAAATGGGCCTGCAAAATCCATACCAGTATGGTAGAAAGGCGGCGCGGGGTTGACTCTAGCCGCTGGTAACTGCCCCATAAGGGGGGGTACGTGTGAAGGTCTACTTCTGAAACATGTAACGCATTTAAAGATACAAGTTCGAATGGCTTGTCTTGCAGATATAATCCAAAAACGCTGCGACAAGTGAAACAGAACCTGATTGAGTCCAGCATGAAGATGTGCTATATGATAATAGCGGATAAGAAGAGCAACCAAAGGATGTGCTTTGGGTAGCAGGATCGGATGCCGCTGCTGAACTACAGTTGAAAGAGCCAAGCGGCCTCCAACTCGAATTAGCCCACTGGGGTCTAAAAAGGGTGTCAACCGTCTAAGACTGACGGGCACCTGAGTTCCGTTTTGTAAGGCCCTTAATTCGGGACCAAAAGATTGGCGTTGGATATATAGACAGATACGGTCAACCACAACCTGGTAGGAAATAAACGTAGGACTGGTTTTGTAACGCCAGGTTAAGATAATCTTAACCACCTTAAGAAGTGTAGGCCAAGAGGATATAGCGGCAAATAAATTAATAGGCGCCGGCACAGCTGTGCACAACGGCTTAGCAGGTAAAGACACTTCTAATTCTTCCGGAGTAAACGAAGGATTAGGGATATCAGAGGGCCAGTTAGAAGGAAAAGGAAGCCACTCAGGGCCGTGCCACCATAGTGCACTAGAGGATAACAGAGACATAGTAGTGCCTCTGGAGGCCAAGTCGGCAGGATTCTGACCTGAGGTAACGTGATGCCAAGTGGCCATGGGTACCCATTCTGAAATTTGGGCGACCCGATTGGCTGCAAAGGTCTTTAACTTGGGCGGCTCGATGGATATCCACCGTAAGACAATTTGAGAGTCAGTCCACAGATGTAGGTCACATATGTGAAGCGAACGTGACAATAACGTATAATAATGGTGGGTCAGTAAGGCCAACAAATGAGCGCCGCAGAGCTCCAGTCGCGGAATGGACTGGGTTTTAAGCGGAGCTACTCTAGTTTTAGATACCAGCAGAACGGGCGGGCCAGTAGAAGCATTTGCGCACAGATACAATACGGCTGCGTAGCCCCGTTTGGATGCGTCACAAAACCCATAAAGGGCTACAGGGTCCCTTGCAGACGTATGTGGCAAAGGCCGATTTATGAAGCAGCTAGAAACTAAGCTAAAAGAGGAAAAGATAACAGACCATTCCTCAACAAGGCCAGACTCGAGAGGGGTGTCCCAATCCAAGGGTAAAACCCAAAGGCGCTGGATAAAGCACTTCGCTGTCATCGTAAAAGGAGACAACCAACCACATGGGTCAAAGATTTGAGCAATAGTAGATAAAATTCGACGTTTGGTCAATACCGAAGCAGGGCGAGACTTAACTTCCGCCGATATACTCAATGTATCTTGATTAGGATCCCAGTGTGTCCCAAGAAGAGCTATAGGAGATGATACTTCCGCTACAGTGGTTATGCAATGGTCAGTTGGAAGTCCATCTAAAATAGATGGGTGGTTGGATACCCACTTGCGGAGTGTAAATCCGCCAGTGGCCAACAAGGCAATAACCTCATCACGCAAGGCAATAGCTTCTGAGAGAGTATATGCGCCAACGCAGATGTCATCAACAAAAACGCTGGTGGTGAGAGCTTCAGATGCCTTAGGGAACCCTGCAGACTCATCCTCTGCCAACTGGGCTAGAGTTCTCAACGCGAGATACGGAGCCGACCTGGTTCCATAGGTAACTGTAGTAAGAAGATATGTTTTCAAGGGTTGACCAGGATTATCGCGCCATAAAACGGCTTGATAGCACCAGTCATCTGGATGGACCTTAATTTGTCGAAACATTTGCTTAATGTCACATGAAAACACATAAGGAAATCTACGAAAGAGCGTGATGATATCTGATAGTAGCGGTTGCAGTTTGGGGCCCGGATATAATAATTCATTTAGTGAAGTGCCCCCAGCAGGTTTAGCGCTGGCATCAAAGACCACTCTAATTTTTGAGGTGTCCTCCGCGCTTCTTAAAAATCCCATGATGGGGAATGTAGTATGTGGGAGTTGAGGAAGTCTCAACCATGTGTCCCTGCTTAAGATAATCGCTCATAAAATCCACGTAAAGTTGTTTAAATTCGGGATCTCGAGTAAAACGTCTCTCTAAAGCGAGAAAACGAGTATAGGCTTGGCCGTGAGAACCCCGTAGAGATGAAGTATCTGCCTTAATGAAAGGCAGTCTTACTTGGTATTGCCCCGATTGGTGCCTTATAGTAGATGTGCGAAAATATTGTTCGCACTGTTCAGCTTCAGGGGGTACACGAGAAGGTGCAGCAGGTGGCTCTTCGGTAACCCAGAATTGCTCCATCAAGGCATGGAGCTCATTAGATGGAACTGCATGAAAGGCAGGTACCTTGTTGTCATATTCGACAGATGAAGTTGAACTAGATTCGGAGCAGGATTGGAGTGTTGGGGCGGAGCCCATAATGATATAGCCAAACACTGATGGCATGGCTACTGGCAAATTTGGACCTGTAGGAACAGGTGGTTCACAAGTGAAAATCCGAGAAAATAACTCGGCGCCCAGTATACAGTCAATCCTCGATGGAGTATCGAAGGTGGGATCGGCCAGAATTAGATTCCTGGTGCGTTGACGCAACTCAGGGGAAATGTAGGTTTGAGGAGTAGGCTGTGTAAGTTTAG
>JAAEAF010013658.1:0-17921 GCA_011037195.1 Triatoma infestans
GCTCGGTAGAGCTCATCCGGCACCACTAGATGGTTTCCGGGAACGTTTAGACCACTGCAGGAACTCCGTACGGAGACCATAGGCAGGTCTTGCTGTAAGGGATAGAAGGGTGGGGCAACAAGACAGAAAAGGCACCAATTCAAAAATAACAATAAGTTTATTGTTGAACACAGCACCTCCCCAGTTCTTCCGCCTCACGTCCGAGCCCGAAAACGCACACTGACGAGTGGGTATGCCCTGGGAACTCCTCTGACTGCCTGACGGGCAGGCAATCCCTTCCAGGGCTGTCCACAGGTTGCTGATGAAGGATGATCTCCCCTCCGACGGAGGACCAGCAGCGAAGCTGCAAAGCTGTTGGCATAAGAATAACTATGTAGGAACTGTGCAGGTGACAGGCGGAGCTGTATAGTCTCAACCTAGGTTGAGAGAAAATATAAGAGCACTAGGAGGGCTAATAAGAAAAGCTAAGGTTCGTATACTTGCCTTGAAGTTATTATAGTTCCGTACACCTCCTTTAATTAGAACTCGTTCTATCCAGTGTAGAGACCCCGTCTCTCCAGACTGTACAAGGGGGGGTTGCAGTGAATAGTCACTTAGCTTGGAATTAGATAAATGATTAGTGATCAAATAAATGTTGAGCTGAGACTGAAGGTATTGGCAAGAAAAAATAATATGAACTATTACCTTCAGGGCGATTGCAATAATCGCTTAAACGGCTTCCGCCGACTTATATTAACACTTAATAATGAACAGAGTAGAGATATCAAGGAGAGGAAAGAATAGGAAAATTATCTTACTCTGAATGTAGATGATGTTAATATACGCCACGTGCATCCGCCAGATTTGACTCTAGTTAGAGTGGTGACTCCTATTATCACTGCTGAATAAGCTCTTACTGAGTGTGAGACTGTAAATTAGAGGTTTAACAGACTGCTAAGAAGAGTACCCACGTGGGGCAGCAACTGAACGGCGTAAAAAAGAGAACTGCGATCCAGCGATTTAATGATACGCCACCGAACTTAGCATACACTAGAAAAGGTTATTTGAAGATAATTGTGCAATCTCACAAGATGATTCACGCAATATAAACGGCTTTATGTAAGATGTTCACTAAGAACGAAAAATGCAGTCTGGTTGGGCGTCACACCAGCTCCACGAGATAGAACGGAACTTGAGGTAGTGATAAGGTTACAACTACTAGGGCCCTGCCACTTAGCTAGGTGATTAGATTGAGAAACTGATACCCTGTGTTAAGGCTAGAACGTTACAACAGTGCTCTAGGTGACCAAAATTGTAAGTAACGTCCTGTCTCCTTTTTGATGGGAGGGGCCTCTATCAATTCAAGACTGTCACTCAAACAGTTACGTATTTCGCTGCATTAAAACTCCCCTTAAACTCCAGAAATACGTAACACTGGGGGGGGGGCAGGAAATGCCCAGAAGATAAAGCCCCAGACAGAGCCATTGGGCTCGAAGAAGCGTGGATATAAGCCACGGCAACACCTTACCAATAAGAGCAACCTCTCTTTAACTAAGGGCGCAAACGCGCAAAATCAAAGGAGCGAGCAAGGCTCCATAAAAACATTGTAAATCTCCAACACCAAACAAAAACAACAAGGGAGAGGGAAGGGAGATATAATAATCAATAAATAACTAGAGGAATGAGAGAATATTTTTATGCAGACCCCGCCTCTCGTAAACTCAGTGCAGGGTGAGAAGAAAAAGAGTAAATTCGAAGGAGAGAAGAGAATTACACGCTCCCCTGCACGTCTCCGTCATCAGAGAGGCGTTGAGAGGTTAGTATATATAATAATAAATGGAAGGGAGGTGGAGCAAAACCACCAAGAGAAAAAAGGCCCGCTGAATCACTCAATCTATAGGTAGTTTGTACAGTTTTGTTACTGGCCTAACAAAACCACTACGTGAAGTTCGAAGCTTAACTTGTCTGACCACCCCATCCGAGCCCTCATACACCTCTAGGACCCTTGCAAGCGGCCATGTTGAGATAGGAGGGTTAGGTTCATCTAAAAGCACCAAGTCGCCAACCTTCAAATTTGGCTGATTGACAGTCCACTTTTGTTTCGGTTGTAGCAATGGGAGATAATCACGTCTCCAACGATTCCAGAATGACTGAATGGTAGCTTGAAGCAACCGATAAGAAGGTGGAGAGAATTGTAGTAAGCTTAGGTCGGATTCAGGAGAAGCCATTAGTGGCCGACCTATTAAAAAATGTCCAGGCGTTAGTGCACTATAATCTGAAGGATCGCTAGACATAGGAGTAATCGGGCGAGAATTTAAGATTCATTCAATACGAATCACCAAGGTCTGAAGAGCGACAAAGGTGGGAATTTGTTGTTTAAGAACACGATTCAGATGGAATTTCGTGGACCGAACTACCCGTTCCCACAATCCGCCCTGATGGGGTGCTGCAGGAGGGTTGAAATTGAAGGTAATACCTCGTAGATTACAGAACTCCTCAACCTGGGGGGAGGTTTTTAACAGTTGCAGGAAGGCTTGTAAGGCCTTTCGCAAGAGAACTGATGCGCCCACAAAATTAGTACCACAATCTGAATACAACTGGGCAGGGCAACCTCGTCTAGCTATTAACTTGTTAAGGACATTGATAAACTCTGGGGTGCTTAAGCTCGTTGCGAGCTCTAGGTGAACTGCTTTGGAGGCAAAACACACAAATAAACAAAGATAAACCTTAAGTAGCGGAGCCTTTCGTAAATGCGAACTTCGAACAGTAAATGGGCCTGCAAAATCCATACCAGTATGGTAGAAAGGCGGCGCGGGGTTGACTCTAGCCGCTGGTAACTGCCCCATAAGGGGGGGGACGTGTGAAGGTCTACTTCTGAAACATGTAACGCATTTAAAGATACAAGTTCGAATGGCTTGTCTTGCAGATATAATCCAAAAACGCTGCGACAAGTGAAACAGAACCTGATTGAGTCCAGCATGAAGATGTGCTATAGGATAATAGCGGATAAGAAGAGCAACCAAAGGATGTGCTTTGGGTAGCAGGATCGGATGCCGCTGCTGAACTACAGTTGAAAGAGCCAAGCGGCCTCCAACTCGAATTAGCCCACTGGGGTCTAAAAAGGGTGTCAACCGTCTAAGACTGACGGGCACCTGAGTTCCGGTTTGTAAGGCCCTTAATTCGGGACCAAAAGATTGGCGTTGGATATATAGACAGATACGGTCAACCACAACCTGGTAGGAAATAAACGTAGGACTGGTTTTGTAACGCCAGGTTAAGATAATCTTAACCACCTTAAGAAGTGTAGGCCAAGAGGATATAGCGGCAAATAAATTAATAGGCGCCGGCACAGCTGTGCACAACGGCTTAGCAGGTAAAGACACTTCTAATTCTTCCGGAGGAAACGAAGGATTAGGGATATCAGAGGGCCAGTTAGAAGGAAAAGGAAGCCACTCAGGGCCGTGCCACCATAGTGCACTAGAGGATAACAGAGACATAGTAGTGCCTCTGGAGGCCAAGTCGGCAGGATTCTGACCTGAGGTAACGTGATGCCAAGTGGCCATGGGTACCCATTCTGAAATTTGGGCGACCCGATTGGCTGCAAAGGTCTTTAACTTGTGCGGCTCGATGGATATCCACCGTAAGACAATTTGAGAGTCAGTCCACAGATGTAGGTCACATAGGTGAAGCGAACGTGACAATAACGTATAATAATGGTGGGTCAGTAAGGCCAACAAATGAGCGCCGCAGAGCTCCAGTCGCGGAATGGACTGGGTTTTAAGCGGAGCTACTCTAGTTTTAGATACCAGCAGAACGGGCGGGCCAGTAGAAGCAGATGCGCACAGATACAATACGGCTGCGTAGCCCCGGTTGGATGCGTCACAAAACCCATAAAGGGCTACAGGGTCCCTTGCAGACGTATGTGGCAAAGGCCGATTTATGAAGCAGCTAGAAACTAAGCTAAAAGAGGAAAAGATAACAGACCATTCCTCAACAAGGTCAGACTCGAGAGGGGTGTCCCAATCCAAGGGTAAAACCCAAAGGCGCTGGATAAAGCACTTCGCTGTCATCGTAAAAGGAGACAACCAACCACATGGGTCAAAGATTTGAGCAATAGTAGATAAAATTCGACGTTTGGTCAATACCGAAGCAGGGCGAGACTTAAATTCCGCCGATATACTCACTGTATCTTGATTAGGATCCCAGTGTGTCCCAAGAAGAGCTATAGGAGATGATACTTCCGCTACAGTGGTTATGCAATGGTCAGTTGGAAGTCCATCTAAAATAGATGGGTGGTTGGATACCCACTTGCGGAGTGTAAATCCGCCAGTGGCCAACAAGGCAATAACCTCATCACGCAAGGCAATAGCTTCTGAGAGAGTATATGCGCCAACGCAGATGTCATCAACAAAAACGCTGGTGGTGAGAGCTTCAGATGCCTTAGGGAACCCTGCAGACTCATCCTCTGCCAACTGGGCTAGAGTTCTCAACGCGAGATACGGAGCCGACCTGGTTCCATAGGTAACTGTAGTAAGAAGATATGTTTTCAAGGGTTGACCAGGATTATCGCGCCATAAAACGGCTTGATAGCACCAGTCATCTGGATGGACCTTAATTTGTCGAAACATTTGCATAATGTCACATGAAAACACATAAGGAAATCTACGAAAGAGCGTGATGATATCTGATAGTAGCGGTTGTAGTTTGGGGCCCGGATATAATAATTCATTGAGTGAAGTGCCCCCAGCTGGTCTCGCGCTGGCATCAAAGACCACTCTAATTTTTGAGGTGTCTCCGCGCTTCTTAAACATCCCATGATGTGGAATGTAGTATGTGGGAGTTGAGGAAGTCTCAACCATGTGTCCCTGCTTAAGATAATCGCTCATAAAATCCACGTAAAGTTGTTTAAATTCGGGATCTCGAGTAAAACGTCTCTCTAAAGCGAGAAAACGAGTATAGGCTTGGCTGTGAGAACCCCGTAGAGATGAAGTATCTGCCTTAATGAAAGGCAGTCTTACTTGGTATTGCCCCGATTGTTTTCGTATAGCAGATGTGCAAAAATATTGTTCGCACTGTTCAGCTTCAGGGGGTACACAATAGGTGGAGCAGGTGGCTCTTCGGTAACCCAGAATTGCTCCATCAAGGCATGGAGCTCATTAGATGGCACTGCATGAAAGGCAGGTACCTTGTTGTCATATTCGACAGATGAAGTTGAACTAGATTCGGAGCATGATTGGAGTGGTGGGGCGGAGCCCATAATGATATAGCCAAACACTGATGGCATGGCTACTGGCAAATTTGGACCTGTAGGAACAGGTGGTTCACAAGTGAAAATCCGAGAAAATAACTCGGCGCCCAGTATACAGTCAATCCTCGATGGAGTATCGAAGGTGGGATCGGCCAGAATTAGATTCCTGGTGCGTTGACGCAACTCAGGGGAAATGTAGGTTTGAGGAGTAGGCTGTGTAAGTTTAGGTAATATAATAAGCGGATGAGCCTCAGCAATTGTATAGTTACTTACACTCGAAATTGAAAGGGTACATGTTCCCTTTGCATTGGCCGAAGTAGGACCTACCCCTTGAACAGTTACTTGTGCCTTAGAACGTTTGCAATTCAATAATTGCGCACAATGTTCTGAAATAGATGAGCCTCCGGCACCGGTATCAATCAAAGCCCTCACTACTCGATAGGCTCCAGTTGGAGTTCTTAAGGTTACCAAGGCAGTTGCTAGCAACACAGTATTGTTAGCAGGTGAAACAGCCGCTATTGGGACTGAAACCGGAGATGCCCTGTGATCAGACTGGGCTGTTGTTGCTGAGTTTGCTAAGGGGGGAGCCGGAGAAGTAGGCACGGAAGTCTTGGTTTTGGCTACAGTATTATTATTAGGTAGCCTAAAATGCAACAAGGTGTGATGTTGTTTATGGCAGACTCGACATGTAAAAGAAGAAGAGCAGCGATTTTTATGCTTGCCTAAACAATTGATGCATACTTTGTTGGATTTTACCCACTCGAAACGCTGCTTAGGGCTTTTTTGAGTGAAAGTGGGACAAGCTTGCAGTGTGTGCTCAGCAGAGTGACAAAGGTGGCAACTCTGTTGTGATGTGCGTGTTGTAGTGGCATAGGCAACCTTCTTAACACGAGTAGTGGGTCCCACCGAAGGACCTGGAGTGTGCACAGCTGGCTCTACAGCTTGTTTGATCTGTAGCTGATCATGCAACAATTTAAGAAGCTCTGTAGGCTTTGGAAGAGCAGTAGCAGAATTAGAAGCGCGATGGTGGGCTTCAAACTTCATAGCAGTTGCTGAATCTAACTTGGATGTAAGTAATGTCATGACTATAGCAGAATGTTCATCCACCTCTGGCATTGCTACTAAGGCCTGATAATGTAATGACAGATGATCTAAGAAATCTTGATAACTGTCTATTGACTTAGAGGTCAGCTGAGGAAGCTTAAGCAGGGCTGTTGCATGATTGTAAGCCATGCGCCTAGGATTTTCGTAGCGATTCTTAAGTAATGTTAACGCTACAGGATACTGCTCAGCTCTGAATTCAAGATGAGAAATAAGTCGCTGTGCTTCCGGGGTTAGAGAATCTATAAGATACTGAAACTTTTGTAATACAGATAAGACTTCACTGGAATCTACGATTGAGGAAAATCGCGAAAAGAAGTTGGACCAGGCAGCTTGGTTGCCTGAAAATTTTGGAACTGACTGAGTGGGAAACCCAGCCGTAGAGGCACTTAAAGAAGACGCTGATATCGGCCCAGCAGAGGCCGAACCTATTATAGGGGAAGAGGCTAAGGGCTCAGAAGAGGCAATCAAGTTATCCAATTGTAAACATATGTTACCATACAAATCATCTATAGAGTTTAACCCTTCTTCCAATCGTTCCTCACTCAGGTCGGGCACCCTTTCAGAAGAGTGTTTATAGGGATCCAAGTCCATCAATTTTTGTGTATAGTCCCTAGTAAGTGAAGTCAACAGGCGCTGATAGGTTGCGTTAGTAGCAGTACCGCTCCGTACGGCGTCATTTACATCGCCTTGAAACTTATTAAGACGGCGCAAGGCCGAGCGGCAAAGTCGTTCAAAAGCAACACCTGAAAGTTTAACAGGATTAGCCATGTTGAAGTGATATAACAAATATAACGAAAACCCAAATATCAGATATATAGAAGATGTAGTGTAAATTGGACCAAGGTATGAGCACAACTAAAGGTAAATAACTCCAATGAAAATAATTAAGAAGGGCGAGTCGCCAAAACACAAGTATATAAGATGTTAAAGTACCTTAAATGCCAATAATAGAAACAACCAAGTAATAGCAATAGTTGTTTTATGTTGATGCGTAAATATCGATAATATATAGTACACAATTAAGATTCAAACGTACAGGCCAGTAACAAGAATTATGTAAAATAGCTTACTTCAAGAAATCCTACAAGTGGTTAAGCCAACAGCAATACTAAAATTCAAAAAATCAATTAATGAGTGATTATTATAGTGGCAGTATGTGGTATGGTTACTTAAAGAAATAACGGAACCACAGAAGACCAAATGGGCCAAGAATAAGAAGAAATTCTTCTAATGAATGCAGTAGGTGTGATTACATAAAAATAAAGTAACCAAAAGGGCCAAGAAGAAGCAAAAGACCACCTCTGGTAGTTGCAGTGTTACGTATTTGCGTGCTCGGTAGAGCTCATCCGGCACCACTAGATGGTTTCCGGGAACGTTTAGACCACTGCAGGAACTCCGTACGGAGACCATAGGCAGGTCTTGCTGTAAGGGATAGAAGGGTGGGGCAACAAGACAGAAAAGGCACCAATTCAAAAATAACAATAAGTTTCTTGTTGAACACAGCACCTCCCCAGTTCTTCCGCCTCACGTCCGAGCCCGAAAACGCACACTGACGAGTGGGTATGCCCTGGGAACTCCTCTGACTGCCTGAAGGGCAGGCAATCCCTTCCAGGGCTGTCCACAGGTTGCTGATGAAGGATGATCGCACCTCCGACGGAGGACCAGCAGCGAAGCTGCAAAGCTGTTGGCATAAGAATAACTATGTAGGAACTGTGCAGGTGACAGGCGGAGCTGTATAGTCTCAACCTAGGTTGAGAGAAAATATAAGAGCACTAGGAGGGCTAATAAGAAAAGCTAAGGTGCGTATACTTGCCTTGAAGTTATTATAGTTCCGTACACCTCCTTTAATTAGAGCTCGTTCTATCCAGTGTAGAGACCCCGTCTCTCCAGACTGTACAAGTGGGGGTTGCAGTGAATAGTCACTTAGCTTGGAATTAGATAAATGATTAGTGATCAAATAAATGTTGAGCTGAGACTGAAGGTATTGGCAAGAAAAAATAATATGAACTATTACCTTCAGGGCGATTGCAATAATCGCTTAAACGGCTTCCGCCGACCTACATTAACACTTAATCATGAACAGAGTAGAGATATCAAGGAGAGGAAAGAATAGGAAAATTATCTTACTCTGAATGTAGATGATGCTAATATACGCCACGTGCATCCGCCAGATTTTGACTCTAGTTAGAGTGGTGACTCCTATTATCACTGCTGAATAAGCTCTTACTGAGTGTGAGACTGTAAATTAGAGGTTTAACAGACTGCTAAGAAGAGTACCCACGTGGGGCAGCAACTGAACGGCGTAAAAAAGAGAACTGCGATCCAGCGATTTAATGATACGCCACCGAACTTAGCATACACTAGAAAATGTTATTCGAAGATAATTGTGCAATCACACAAGATGATTCACACAATACAAACGGATTTATGTAAGCTGTTCACTGAGAACGAAAAATGCAGTCTGGTTGGGCGTCACACCAGCTCCACGAGATAGAACGGAACTTGAGGTAGTGATAAGGTTACAACTACTAGGGCCCTGCCACTTAGCTAGGTGATTAGATTGAGAAACTGATACCCTGTGTTAAGGCTAGAACGTTACAACAGTGCTCTAGGTGACCAAAATTGTAAGTAACGTCCTGTCTCTTTTTTGATGGGAGGGGCCTCTATCAATTGAAGACTGTCACTCAAACAGTTACGTATTTCGCTGCATTAAAACTCCCCTTAAACTCCAGAAATACGTAACAATAATTGATAAATTTTATAGTTTGTGTACCAAATTTAATGCAATTCGTTCGAAAACTGAAAAAAAACTGTTCAATAAAAGCGCACTTCCGGTTTGCTAATTTTCTTGAAACTCTGAATTTTGGCCATCTATTTATTTCTAATTAATTATTTTTTTGAATGATAGAATTGTATAATCCAACTATGATAGCACTTTAGAGAAAAACATAAAACCCCCACCCGAACCCCCTAAAAGTGATCTTAAATGAATTTTCTCAGAGAAATGATTTTAAATAAAAGTTGTAGATCCTTGTATGTTAAGTTTATATATGAAGTTTCTGGAAAAATCGTCGGAGCCATTTTTTGAGAAAATCGCAAAAAAAGGGAAAAAAACACAACTAGTAAAGTGGTATTTCCGGTTGAGGAATTTTGACAGATAACGTACTGTTAGATCCCAGGTGGTGATAGCTAAACGGAATATCAAGTTTCAAACTTTCTACGATTCAACTTTTACGTATGTTTTTGATCTATGCTGTTCACATATACACCAACACACACACATAGACCATTTGCTAAAAACCACTTTTTTGGACTCAGTGGACCTCGAAACGAATATTTCCGGTGAAAACTCGATATAGAAAATTTGACACGATTACAATACTTCTTCTTACTAGCAGTAAGAGAATCCGTTCGTATAAACTATGTCCTAGAAGGTAACCTGATACTGTATCGAAGGTACTGATCGAAAACAAAAGTCTTCAACATTCTATGAGAAGAAAAAACCTGAATAAGGAGGGACCTTAAAAAGCATCTCGTGATGAATGATAATATGACCATATCATTTTCCCTGCCAAAAAAAACCTGCATTCTTTCTAAAACAGTCTTTAATTGCCAGGTTTTACATTTCTACAAAAACAGTTTCTACAGTCCTAAAACAGTCTCCATAGCAGGCATCGCCAGGCACTCTAAACGTTTGAAACAGCAGTCTAATGGATCTTATCTGAATGCGACGCCACCGCACCACAGCCGACTATCCGGGCTATTGGTGGGGAGAGGCGGCACGTATAATCGAACAACACGGATAATCCGAACTATAATTATGTATTTCTAAAATACAACATATAAATTTATAAGGCAGACAATTATTTTAACATGTTTAATGCTCATTATTATTATTTAAAAAAATCTGTCTTTTTGGTTTGTTTGCAGGAATCTTTTAATGATTTTTTTTTTTAATCTCAGTTCGAATTTTTCCAAGTGCTATTATGTCGTTATACTCGAATTCCCATTTGTCGATGCGTTAGCATGAAAGCGAGCAAATATGTTTTTAAACGACATACTATATACATATGTTGTAGTGGTTGGTTCCGCAGAGCTGGAAAGCATCAGAAACATTTTCCATGGTAGCCTGCTTCATTCACCATGGATATATACTTATAATTATTTTTCTAAATTAAATTCATGCACGGATAATCCGCAAACCGGATAATCGGGAGTTTACTGTATAACAAACAATCTAGGTTCACAGAGAATAAATCCAACAAAACTCTTGTCATTACTTGATGAGTATACTTTTTAAGTTTTACATTTATTTGAAGTACTTCTCCATGAAATTTACCTTTTGAAGAGAGTTACTTGGTATAGCTTTGGTAGTATCATAAATCATAATCATAAGCATACTACAAATTGCCATTTGAGTATGTTAAGATATCATATCTACAGAAATGAAAGCCAAATGTCTATAAAAGTTTCTAATTTGTTCTTTAATCTAAGAATTTCACTAAGAGAAGTCTTATGAATTAATTTGATTAACGAATTGTTAAATTTAATTATATAATTAAACAATTAACTTCCCATATTAAATAGATTAAATGATGAAGAAGAATTAGATACAGTAAGATGAACAAAGCAATTATAATTTAAACTTATGGATGAGTAAACATTTACTGGTGTGGTTAATAGTAATTATATGATAGCACTATATACAACATGACACACAAGTAAGGTTATTCTGGAAGGTAACCTATAGCTTGATTGACAATAGTTACCCATCAAAGAGAAACTAGAAACAGAAATCAATTCCATTGTATAACTTTAATTTGTCCTATTGTTTTGCAATTAACACTATTAAATACTTATTTTGTGGCTGATAAACCCATCTTCTGTGATTCCACATGAAGTAACAGGGTTCGTGTGAAACACTTAACACGACTTACTCTTTAAAAAAATTGCAACTTTTACATTTATTCTGTTTGTTTAAAATTAGATTTTTAATCAAGACAAAAAGTGATTGAAATCTATATCCTTTAGTGGATGAGATTTATTGGAGGATTACACTAGATATTCCTGTGAATTGTCGAAATTTACCATGATCAAAATTGATAGAAAACATAATAAAAATGGCAAAAAGAATTCGTAAATTATTATTTTTTTAAAAAGGAATGCAAGAGAAACCTGGTTGCCTTAAAATTAATACGACATTATCAGTACTGGAAATGAAACTATAGTATCCATAAAGTTTGTAACATTTATAATGAAAGAATTGTCCCTATCTGAAAAATAGAATTGGTGGGGGTAAATCTCTGTGTATGTGTACAATAGATATGTGTACGTTGTGAAAAGAGAGGATTTATTACTATGGGGATAAAACTGGCCATTTAAATAGGATTTTATCTTATTTCTTTTATTAACAATTTTATTTTTATTTTATTTTGAAATGGTATAGCTTTTTTTTTTTTTTTTTTAATTTTATTTAATTATTTGTTTATTTATTATTATTTATTATATTTGTTTTAACGACATAGTCCTAAGAGAAAGGAAAGAAAATGAATAATAACTATACAATACAGTTTGTATTGTTGATAAACTACATTAGACATAAAATTAAAAGTAAAAAAACTCACAACAAAATGAAAAATTACAAACATAAAATAAACTTTTCTAAATTAACAATTAACTGTCTGTATTGTTAATCATTTAATAAAAAAAAAAAAATCTGGTGTGTAACACTCACACAACTTTCTCTAAGAGTTCTCAAAATTATAATTGACAAATTTTAATTGGAGTCCTCTCCAGACTGCCCCACTGACTAAGCTGAGTCCATCGTGGAAGCTGGAGGGCGTGGACATCGTTATACGACGATGCGTGAAGTCTATGATTGGTCTTCCAGCGAATGCATCCACTGCAATGATGTATGCACCTCGGCGGTTTAGAGGACTGGGTTTTGCTTAGGTGTGAGTGGGAGGCAACAGCTGTTCATTGCCCAGAAACTCGGTAAAGTTCGAGACCCTCAATTTCAAGGGATTTTTGACCTTGAGTTGGAAGTTGGCCAATGTGTCAACCGCCTCAGCATTGAGGTGGAGGACATCCGGGACCATGTCCCAGTGAAAAGGATTCGCCAGTCACTGAGAGAAGAGTCCTTTAACGAATGGATGAAGTGCAAATAGCAAGGGATAGGAGACTCCCAAAGTTAATAAGTACATCTGCAATAAGCAAGTGCTCTCAGGCTCGGAGTGGACCAACGCGATAAAATTAAACATAAATTATGCTCCACTCAAGGGCGTTCCCGGAGTTGCCACGAGTTCAGCAGGAGATATTGGACCCCTCTGCCGCAAATGCGGTAGAGAGAACGAAACACCGGCACATGTGCTCGGAAATTGTCCACACAATATGGTCCTCGTGACTAGGCGGCATCACAGGGTCAAGCACGCGATCGCAGAGTCTCTTAGGGCTCTTGATTATACCTGCTTTGAGGAAGTGTACGCTGTTGATGATGAGGGCTCTGCGCGATATGCAGATATAGTGGCCTTTAAAAGGGACAGCAGTCTAGCGTACATCATTGATCCGACGGTGCGTTGTGAAAATACGATCCACAGCAGGGGGATAAGGTCGACACAGAAAAGCGTGCCATTTATAGCAAATGTATTACATATCTCTCCGAGAAGTATAGAGATATGTTTGGGGAACGGGACTATAAAGTGCGTGGTCTATGGTTCGGTGCTCGGGGACTATTCCAAAGAAAACGGTGGAATTCTGGGACGAGGTCGGTATAGACCCGAATATATTGCCGAGGCTAAGGAGGAGATTATTATAGACTCTCTAGCCATCATTAACACCACATCTACAGTTAGACTTTGCGCACACACGTCTGTTGTCGAAAAGTGGAAAACAATAACAAAACAAAATTATCTGTTTCATGATTTAATCTGTGTAATAAATGTATTGTTTCCTCTTTCTTTGTTTATGTCAGTTCGATTGATTGGTAAGCTGTGTGTTAGCAACTTGACATTGTCGAGCAGCACCACTGACAATTTTTTACGAATAAAGTGTTTCTCTCTTGTGTATCAAATTTAATAAAATTCCTCGAAAACTGAAAAAAAAAAAACTGTTAAGTAAAAGCGCACTTCCGGTTTATTAATTTCCCTTGAAACTCGGAATTTTAGCCATCTATTTATTTCTAATTAATTTTCTTAGGATAATAGAATTTGTATGTATAATCAACTATGATAGCATTTTAGAAAAAAACTTAACCCCTCCCCTCACACTAAAAGTGCCCTTAAATGAATTTTCCCAGAGAAATGTTTTAAATAAAAGTTGTAGATCATTCTATGTTTAGTTTATATATGAAGTTTCAAAGAAAATCGTCGGAGCCATTTTTTGAGAAAATCGCAAAAAAGTGAAAAAATTATTGCACTTCTGGTCAACCGGAACTTCCCGCCTCTTAGTTTGGTTTCAACTCGAATCAAAGTAGAGGGTTCCGTGTTGTGTTTTCGAATCACAAAATGAGTGTCAAATGGTCCGAAAGCGTCCAATGTTCAAATTTTTAGAACTTTACAAAAAGCACGACTGTCTTTGGAACCATCGTTTTTGATAATTATAAAAATAGAAATGCGCGAGAAAATGCTTTGAGATGTAAAATCAAAGAAACGGACATTTCTGGTTTAACCATTTCTGATGTTAAAAAAATTAAGACAATCAGAACTATGTACAAAAAGGAACATTCACTGGTGTGCTATGAATGTACGCATTCGCACACCGCTACCTTCAAAGTCATTGTTAAATTGAAAACCATTGGAACGGTTAGATCGATTTCAGTTGAAACGTTATGAACCAAAACTGATTCAAGTCGCATTCAACTTTTGTTGATCAACTAAAATCGTTCAACTAAACTTGGACTCGTGAGAACGCGCCTTTCTGTGGTGTTGGATGAAAAAATCTCGAAACCGGTAAGAACTAATAAAAATAAAACCTGCTGTCACTTATAGAATCATAGAATTTTTTTAAAACAATACTAGAATTTCAAAATTGAAAAAAAAAATCGGTTAACCGGGAAGTGCAAGGATTCTGAATTTTTATTCGGGTTATTCGATAGGGTTTAATAGGGTTCGTTCAATGTTATTGGCCTTATCTTCTGGATTACAGTGTATTCATTTTAAGTACTATTTACTTGCCATAGGTTTCTAACATGAATCCCTTACCACATTTTATACTTGTATAAACAGTAGTATGAAAAAGTCTTGAATGCCTATGCATAAGATTTTTTTGTATTTTTTATCTTCACACTAATTGAATTTGAATTGAAGTTTATTAGTCTTATTTTCTATTGGCAGTTTCTTACTTTAGAATACGTAAGAGTCTAAATGAAAGTAAGTAATGGTTATTGCCATAGAATCGATACAAACTGTTCACTTTCTTTTCACTGTGTGGGAATCTTGAACCAGTTGTTAAATGGAACAAAACTACAAATATGTAGTATTTTCAAGCTTTTATTTTCCTAAGTTAGGTTAGGTTTTAGGTTAACTGTAGAATTTACCACCTTATTCGTATCTTTGTTTAAGCCCCTTTCCATACCGTTTGCAGTTCCCTCGCTAGTACTCTTGTCAACTCCTTCTTTTTTTCTCTCCTATAGAAAGACCTTTTATTTTATTCTCACATTATTTTGTAACGTCTTAGAGTGAGAAGATCCTTTTGTTCTTACCTTTCTCTCAGATATTCCTTCTTTTTTTTTCCCTACGTTTTCTAAATCTATATAATTTTTTACTATATTCTTCATTTTCATTTTTTTTTTTAATTATTAGGTTTAAATGATGTGCCTAAATTGTTCTGGTAAATAATTCAATTAAGTTGATTTTTAAATTGAATTACAAGGTCTTCAGGTTTAATAGCAACGAAAAAATGAAAACAATTCTGTAAAATTGGTATTATACTTCAAAACAAAGAAGTGCGAGCATAAAAAAAAAAAAAAAAATCTGGTGTGAAACAGTCACACAACTTTCTCTTACTCCACTTCTCAAAATTATAATTGACAAATTTTATAGTTTGTGTATCAAATTTAATGAAATTAGTCGAAAACTGACAAAAAAATTGTCCAATAAAAAGCGCACTTCCGGTTTGACTAATTTTCTTGAAAGTCATAATTTTGGCCATCTATTTATTTCTAATTAATTTTGTTTGGATGATAGAATTGTATAATCAACTATGATAGCACTTTAGAGAAAAATATAACCCCCCCTCGACCAAAGTGCCCTAAACGAATTTTCCCAGAGAAACGTTTTAAATAAAAGTTTATATAGGAAGTTTCAAGAAAATCGTCGGAGTCATTTTTGAGAAAATCGCGAAAAAGTGAAAAAAATCATTTAGTAAAATGGTAAAGCACTTCCGGATTATCCGATTATTTTGAAACTCGGAATTTCAACATCATATTCAATTCTAATTAATATTATTTAGATGGTAGAATTGTTTAATAAACTGAAATAGCACTTTATATGAAAACCTAAACACAACTCTCTTTCCCGAAGATGCACACCATCACGACCTTCTTTTCAAGGAGTGCAGAGAAGGGCATCAAGAAGGCCTTAGTGGATGCCCAGAACGTGGGAGTGAACACGAAGGTCTGGAAGATCCTCGTATGCAAAAAGGAGAACGGAGGTCTCTTGATGAGCCGCGATCGACGATCAGCCGTTCGAGGCAGTCAGGAGGGGAGGAGGAACCATCCGATTTCGTTTGGGAACTCCCCATTAGAGGTTGGAAGAAGCTGGAGGGTGAAGGGGATGATAAGGAGCAGCAAGCTCCTTTGTCCTCTACTCTAGCGGAGGAGCCACCGAGGGAGAGTTTATCCCCGGGGCTCGAGTACGATTTCAGCGACGAGAGAGCGTGGGAGACATGGGAGCAATGGATCTCTCAGCCCTCTGGGCAAGTCTCTCGGTTGAAGAAGAGGAGAAGCTCCTGGGAGAAGAAGGGGTGCCCCTACCTTCCCATGAGCAAGCACCCCTCGGGACTGAGCACCGGGGTAGCCCAGGTGAACTTGCCCATGCAAAGGGGGCATCGGCCACCATTGCGAGGTTGTTCGCCAAGAGGCTACTTGGCCTGGTGCTGATTCAGGAGCCGTGGACAGTCAAAGGGCAGATTTGTGGACTGTCAGGTAAGTACAGCAAGGTAGTATGGGTTGCTAAAAGTGAAAATCCTAGGGCCTGCATCCTGATCAGGAATAATATTAACTACACATGTTTTTCAGAATTTACGACGCGAGATTTGGCATCCATTTTGGCCCATTTGAACTATAGAGGTAACAACCGCGCCGTTGTGATAGCATCCAGTTACTTCGCTGGGGACAGGGATGTACCGCCGGCGGAGGTTCAGAGGTTGGTGGAATATAAGTTTATAAAAGCAGTTTCAAGAAAATTGTCGGAGCCATTTTTGAGAAAATCGCGAAAGTGAAAAAAAAATCATCAAAAAAATCAAAATCAAAAAAAATCAAACCAAAAGTGGACGTAAACGTACTTCCGGTTATCCGATTTTTTCAAACTCGGAATTTCAACAACAGTTCTAATTACTATTATTCAGAATTGTCTAATAAACTGAAATAGTACTTTAGGTGAATATCTAACCCCCCCCCCCCTCAGAAGTGCCCTTAAATGAATTTTCCCAGAGAAATGTTTCAAATAAAAGTTGTAGCTGTTAGTATGTGTAGTTGATGTATCAAGTTTGAAGAAGATCGTTGGAGCCATTTTTGAGAAAATCGCAAAAACGTAAAAAAAAAAAACTACTAGTAAGTGGTACCTTTCCGGTTGAGGAATTTTCTGGCAGATACGCACCGTCAGATTCCATGGTGATACCTAAACGTATTATCATTCAACTTTCGACGGTTTTTCGTTTTTGAGCTAATGCTTTTCACATACAATACAGTACATACATACCACAACCCACACACACACACTCACACAGACCATTTGCTAAAAACCACTTTTTTTTTTACTCAGGGACCTCAAAACGGATATTTCCGGTGAAAACTCGATATAGAAAATTTGACACGATTACAATACTTCCTCTTACTAGGAGTAAGAGAAAGTAAAAATAAAAATGGAAACACCTAATTTAGTAATGTCCACGCCACTTCCGGTCAACCGATTTTCTTCAACCTGGGAATTTTGGTAACTTATATAATTTTAATTATAATAATAATAAATTTATTTCTGTGTATAAAGTAATACAAATACTTGTCGCAGGGAGTTGGAATAATTCAATATATACGTTATAAAATATTACATTTTAAATGCATGAAAAAGAAAAGAAAATCTAGAAGCTAACTACAAGAAAAAAAAATAAAATAAATAAATAAATGAAGTAGAAATAATACTACAAATTCAACACTAATACATGTTGGTTTATATCTCTGATTGACTGGGAGACCAAAATTATATATAATTCTCAATTAAACAAGAACCAATAAATTCAAATAAAATACATTCTTTCCTCCCTCTCTTGCGACAAAGAGTGGATAATACAGCATAAGAGAAAGTAAAACTTAAAAAGAAAACATAAATGACTGAATTCTAGTGATATCCGTACTTGTTGTGGCCCTCTTACTGTT